>CAXKVI010000017.1:182220-486657 GCA_964058755.1 Campiglossa producta | reverse complement strand
GCGAATTTTACACATCATTCATTACATTGTTTCTACATCTTATATATTAATGTTGAGTATTATTTTTCTAGTGTTTTGCAATAGCTCTTGCAAGCAAATATAAAACCTGACGGTAAAGTTATAAGCACAAACTCTTAAGCTCTTCTCAATATAATTAACAACAACCTCTCAGAAACGAATCTCCGGTTTAAAGATGTCAGAAAAATTTGGATTTTTGGCGACTTTTATAGTCACGTAAATATTTGATGTATCGATGTTTCTATAAAAATTGCGAAATTTTGAACGTTTAAACGTTATTTCGGTTTCTCACTTGTCAAAAAACAAAAGTAAATTGGACCAACATCTTTTCCTTGTTCAAAAATATGCACGTAATTAGAAAAATATACACATATTACAAAACTAACCAAGTCGAAGCATCGATATACATATATAGCGAAACAAATGTACATAGACTTCGCATCAAAGACACATCGATTTATTTTTGCCATTGGTGACTCCAGCATAGTTTAGCTCAATAACATAACGGGACCTTTCTCGAAATGATCATTACCAAATGATTAGTGTTATGCTTTTAATAAGTACAAATCATAAGTCATTCCCAATCTTAATTTTTACATGTGCAGTTTGTAGCCCGAAAGTGTCTGAGAATATTTCTGTTGTTACCTCTAACAAGGGGAAAATTTGAATAGACTTTGTATTGGAAAAAGGTTGAAAAGTTCTTGGTAAGAGGTAAGTAAATAATTGTATACTGTCATAAAATACGTTGTTAAACTCAAATTTCCGAAGTTTTACATTAAGCATCCAAATTTCGACCTTTTTCGGTCATTTGCATTTTTTTGACATTTTTTTTTTCGGTCAAAAATCTCTTCGGTATTTTAAAACTTTTTTAAATTCGGTCTTGGAAATTCGACATTTTTTTTTCGACATATCGTACGGGACCCCGATTACGCAGTTTTAATAAATGAAGTCGCTGTTTGCGCCATTTCGGTGTCTTTTTGAAAATTTTGTTCTACTTGGGCGACAATGTTTGTTTGAGAAAATGTTTCTTGTTTCTCGATAGTCTCAGTCTGGATAAATTTCTCAGAATGAACTGTTTTTTCTTCTTCTAGTTCCTCTTCTGAACTATCTTCCAGTAATTTTGCGTCAAAATCTATTTCAATCTCTTTTTGATAGGATTTTGGCACATCGAAGTCAATTTCATATCTAGACAATGAATACACCAATTTGTCTCTGATAGACGAAAAAATTTGGTATGCTTCTTTTTCATGAGGTTTTGATAAATTAGTTCTTTTTATTATTTTTCCACTATTATTCAATGACAATAAAATGATATTCAAATGTTTCTTTATCGTTTCAATTTTAATTTTTGTATTTTTACAAATACATTTATATGACTTTTCTGCATTTGTTTTTTCGTCAGAAAGCTCCTTCAAAATATGGTCCCACTTTTCCATTTATGTTAAAATTTTTATTTATTACTTAAATTTTGTTCAGATCGTCTGCTCGACTCTGGTATTTCTTTTTTAAAAATTTATTGTGAGCTGAATATATCTTGAGGAACAAACTGATACAAGTGCAGGTCGTCACAATCAGAAGCAGGATTTTTATGAATTCTAAAGCTTCAGAATGGTCAATAATTTTAATGCTATTGACTACATTCGCATTTGGGGTATCCACTTTAGAAGTTTTTCCGCCCATATCAGGAGTTAGATAGATAAATGGAAATGGTCTTTTTACTTACTCTTCTTTTTTTTTCTTATATATTTTTTTTCGAAAAAAAATTCAATACCAAATTTTTCTTGTTTAAATCTTTATTTTTATTTAGTCATAAATGCTTTTACCGCCCATTTTTCTTATAAATTTACACAATTCTTCTACCAAAGTGGAAGGATACAAAAGATCTTCAATTGTGGGTTCTCTTTCCATTCCTATGAATTTTTTCAAACAATTTAGATTATGCCTATTGCTGCCTATATTACGTGATCTCGACTTTCGGGCAACGTCTGCGTTTTCACGCTCTAAATCTTCAACAATTTTTTTTATTGCCTCGTAGTCAAGATCTTCAGGCAATGCACAATCCATGGGAATAGATTGCAAGTAACTAAATTAAAGTACCAAAAATTTTCTTTTTCTTTATCTTTTTTTTTTTTTTTAATTATTTTTTAAAAATTTGTATCTTTCGATTGTTTTCTTAAACTTTGGATTTATCTTTTAAGTTTTATCTTTAAATCTTTGTTTGTACATATATTAGCTTGTTGATACAATTCAGCTAATTTTCTTCTTTTAACATATTTTTGACCTCCTCTCTTCCGCTTGTATTTTATCTCTTCCTATACTCTTCCAAAGTCAGCGGCTTAGGGCCTTGCCTGACTTGCTCTTCTTTAATTTTTTTTGTTGCTTCCAGGCCCAGTTCAACAATACCGGAAAAGATTTTGTCAAACTGTGTTTGCGTTTCTATGGACTCAATTGACATAACTTTAATTTGACAATATTTAATTTCGAGGACATATCAACCGATTAAAAAAAATTTGGATAAAAAAAAACAAAGCGAAACGGCAACTATTTGGTGCCCTACTAGTTTAAGCGGCCGTTAGGCCAGCCATAATTTAAACCAATTTTTTTTTTTTTTTTAAACCTAAATCTTTTATACCAGTTTATTAAGTCTTTGGATGCTTTCCCTTTGCTGTGCCAATAATTCTTGTGTTTCCTCAGATGTCATCATAATGTGTGCGGTAATAAGTTGTTAATTCTTGGGATTCTCCGCCTCTGCTATTCTTATTTTTCCTCATATCCCATCATAACGTGTGCGGGTTTATATTAATTTACTTTATTCCTGCCGAATTTGGACGGCAGGATAATTCAATAATAGATTAATTTACTTTATTCCTGCCGAATTTGGACGGCAGGATAATTCAGTAATGGATTAACTTTTTATATCCAGGTTTTCCTGCCTTTGAAGTTTGGCAGGTCGCTAATGAGCAATGTTTGCCGTCAGTATCAAGGCAGGATCGCCATAAAGAATCTAAATACAAATGACTTATGTTGCCAGTTGCGTGGCAGAGCAGCAATTCCTTTATTTAGTGATCTTTCAGCTTATTTATAATAATTCTTAATTCTAAAACTCTTATTTACTAAAATACATATTTACTCTAATTCTATGTGTTCATACAGTGTAGCTCAGTGCAGTCAGTAACATACATACAAACATAGACAGCTCGCAGCTACAAGTAATGCCGTTACACACGCACGCACACATGTACTAAGCGTGGGGCTGCTAGCAATGCAGTCGCGCACATTCACACAAATGGTGCTAGCGTATGTAAGGCGATATGAAACTCTATAACTAGTGCCGCTTATATATTTGGGGCTCCTGAGAAAGTGAACGTAATTATGAATACGTTGACTCTGCAAAATGTTTACATTCCACAGCCAAACATTTAGAAGTCGGCGTGTTGCTTTGTTGTTGTTAGTGACATGCTCTGATATACTACAATAAGCCGGACGAGATGCGGTAAGTTAAACTTTGTAATTCCATTTGATATTTTATTTGAGATTCAATGTGCTAATAATCCCAGTGGGAAAGTAGGTAATGCATTACCTTTTTCATCCATGAAAAGATGCATGAGCAAAGTAACGCATGAAAAAATATTTGAAAAATCTTCCCATGTAATGTATTTCGTAAGGTTTTATTTTTCAAAAACATTACTTTTCCTATGACATTGCTGTACAAAAAGTAATTCGTGAATTCCACTATACATAAAAAATGTTATAGGGGATATAGGTACATTACTTTATACATTACCAAACATTACCTTTTCCCACTGGGATGTTCATTTACTTATGTAGAAATAAACACAAGCCCCACGTCACACACACACACGCAATACCACATGGCACACCACAAGTGCAATCACAATCAAGAAATGTAGCGTACACATACGCATGAAACTGAAAAGCATTGTGTTAAATTTCAAGTACTCGTCCGAGCTTCAGCGGTCACATCATTATTTCGCGAAATTGCAAATCTTTTTCGCTATGCAACTTTAGTCAACAATGCATCTTTATTTGTAAAGCGTTTTAGTTTGTCATGCGGCCAATTTCATGAGGAAATAATACAACCACGAGGATATTAGCTTTCGTCAGTACAATTTGCTGTATATATATATCGACTGGAAGTGATACACCGTTACCGACGTGTTTGTATGCTGTCTCTACAAGTAGATATATATTTTTCGCCATATTAAATGTATATTTATGTTGCTTTATAGCAGCCTGCTAAATTTTGTTATATATTCATTTATTCATCGATATGCCATTTAATCTTCCACGCACACCGGTACGGAGGAAAAGCCCACGATTCCAAGGTGAGCAGCCAGAAGGTGGAGAAAATTCACCAGAAACACAAAATACAACAATGGGTAGCGACGAAGACAGTAAGGGTGATCAACAAGTTGAGCAAATTAGGGAACAGGATGAGGAAGTAGTTGGTACAGTTAATGAAAGCCATCAACATGACGAGGGTGGTGCCAAACCGGTCGACGAAAAAAACAACGTTATTTCTGCGCTCCAAAAACAAATTGCAGCATTGGAATGTGCTTTGAAAAAGGTACATAGTATGGCAAAGGAGAGTGAGGCGCAAAACTGCCAACTAAAATTGGCGCTTAAAAACCATTCAACGACAGTTTCTACTTCGGGTGCCTTCTCCTCAGCCGCTGTTGACGCTTCAACCAGTGCTGGCGCTTCAGCCTCTGCCGGCGTTTCAACTGCCGCTGTAATTTCAGCCGCTGTCGCCAGCTCCGCTGCGCCAAACACCGCTGCCTCTGCTGACGCTACCCTTTGCTCAATACAGTCAACGTATTCTGCCGCGCCTGCTTCCGCTGCCTTAGCGGGCGCACGTAATGTAATACCAACTACCTCAGTGCCAGGTGCTACTGACCCAACCACATTTGCCGGCGTTGCAGGCAATGCCATGTTAAGCGCTACAAATGCCAGCGCCACGTTCGCCAACCTAGCCGGCGATGCCTACAATGTCATGTCACGCGTTGCAAATGCTAGCGCCTGTTACGCCAATCTACCCTCGTGAAGGGTGGATACCTTGCCGCGGTACGAGGGCTTAAGTCGATAGCCACAGGGCTACGCTGCCCTTGTGATCATAGCTCCGTACGGCACTTCATCACGAGAGCAGCCTAGCCTCTCTGGCGCGACGACAAAGATCTTCCCCTCCCAATCCAGGGTGTTATGCGAAACCGTGCCCATTGGACGTTTGCAGCCGGGAGGCAAATCGTGGCTGTATTTGAACGGAGCCTCTCTGATACCGGGTCGCCTCAGAGAGTAAGCATGGCCTTACCGCGGTACGGGGCTCTGCCGCGGCGGACGACACATTTTCCCCTACTCTTCCCTTGACCCTAAGCTGGCCGTGTCCGGCGATGGGTCGTACGAACAAGATGAACTCAAATTATCCAAATAAAAACGATAAACCTAAAAAACAAACAACGCCAAGTTTCACTCCTCAGCAAAGGAGAGCTATGGAGGAACAGGCGAGAAAGCAACAACAACGCCGGAGGACAACCTCCGTTCCACAATCAAGGGGGGGATCGACAGCGATGGCAACTACGAGTCGGTCAACCAACCCTCAATCGACTAAGATTGACTTGATGGGAGCTAGCACCAGTGCGATTGCCAACGCAACTAAGCGGACAACGGCAGATGCTAAACTCCCATCAACCGCTGATATGAAAACCAGTATCTTTACGTCTGTGGCAGCGGTCTCACGACCTGGCCTCGGAGTTTCGAAGGAGAAGGAAGCTGCAACTGAGATTTCGGCAAGGAGAGCGACCGCGATGGCAACTACGGGTCCGCACTCCCAAGAGACATCTCCCCGCCGCTTCACATACCACGAGAAAAGATTGGCTGCAAAGATCCTGAAGAGGTATGAAGGGGTACCGCAGGAATCGCTGTCGCCGAATTCCAGTAAATCGGTAGAGCTAGCGAAAGCTGTGATACCGGATTTCCAAAATTCTTACATGCCAAAGAGGTTAAAAGTTAACCCTTTCAAGCGCCAGAGATCGGACCTGGAGTTGAATCCCCCTCCCAAGCGGCATCAGAATACCCCTGGAGCGGGCAAACTAAGCTTTGCTGAGGTAACCAAGGACAGGATCCTTATAGGCGTCCTGGACCGAGGCAATGACCGCCTGGCCATCCCTAAGGACCGGTGGCGTTACGTGCGAAATGAACTCGGCAACATTCTTCTCAATGTTGCTCCAGAGTTTCCGGGTAGTTCGGCGCGAGTAACGGATGCGGGTTGGCACCAGGGTCAGATTAAATTACTCGCATGCGAGGATGCAAAAACCGTAGCACTGTACAAGGCAGCAGCTGCTAAGCTGGGTGAAGTCTACAAGGGCGCAAAGATAGAGGTCGTCGACTGGAAGGACATTCCAGCTCGTCCAAGGGCAAGGGCGTGGATTCCGGCCATCCCTGACGAACCCGAGAGAATTCTCGGGATGCTACGGCTAATGAATCCGTCCCTGCCAACGCATGACTGGAGTGTCAATCTGGTCGGGGATGCGGTAGGGCCCGACAGACAGGTGGTGTTCACCATGAATAAAGAGTCAATCGAGCCCCTCAAAAGGTGCAATGGCCTAGTACACTACAGCGTAGGCCAGATCGTTATCCACGTATATCGTGGTGATGCTCAGCGCGCTGCCTTCTCGGCTGCTCCGGGGGAAACGGAAAACGAATTACCAGAAGAGGAAGCGGAGGATTCCGATGCGGAAAGCATGTTATCCACCACGTCCCTTGGCGATAGTGCTGTGAACAACTCGGAGATGGAGGACAGCCTACAGGACGAGGAAGCCCTCGACGTCACGGTGGTAGCAGCCAACGCTGAGCGATTAACATCTAACGCTGCATACAGCAAGACTCCTGCAACGCCATATCGGGCAGTTAATCGGAACAACTCGTCGTTGATAGGCAACCTCCGGGATGGGGCAAACCTCGACGATATGGGGACGGCAGGGAAGTCTGTGCGCTCTCATGTTGGTGGTGCTTCAGATTAATCTGCACAAATCTAAAGTAGCTTCGGCTGCTTTAAGTAGTCGTCTTTCTAAAGGCGACGTGGATGTGGTCCTCATCCAAGAACCCTGGGTCAATAGCTCGAGAATCGGCGGATTGGGGACTAAGGGCTTCAAGCTCATTCGAGCCAGCGAGGAGAGCAAAGTCAGAACGTGTATTTTGGTCAAGTCTGAGTTGAACTCCTTTCTCCTACCTAACTACACCAATGGTGATATTACCGCTGTCAGTCTAACGGTCGACAGCACCCGCCTGACGGTGGCGTCGGTCTATATGCCCTACGACGCCGAAGAACCCCCACCACAAATGGAGGTGAAAGACCTGGTGTCAAATTTCTGCACGGGTAATCTTATTATTGGAGCGGACGCTAATGCTCACCATGTCCAATGGGGGAGCTCCGACATCAATGCCAGGGGCGAGTCTCTGTTTGATTACCTCTTAACAACCAACCTGGTGATTTGCAACGTGGGTAATGAGCCTACTTTTATCACTAAGACCCGCAGGGAGGTCATAGACCTCACTCTCTGTAGTGAAGGCGCTTATGAGTGGGTCAGAAAATGGCGGGTTCTGGAAGAACATTCTTTACATAGAAATGGTTTTAGACTTTATTGTAGAACAACCAATCATGAAACGCAATCCACGTAACACTGATTGGCAGTTACACAATGAAATATTAGACAGAGACCTCCCAGTACTGCCCTCACAAGCCCCCTCATCAGTAGAGGAGCTGGAGGATCTTGTTACTACATTTACATCGGCGCTCTCAAATGCTCTAGGACAGGCTTGTCCAGTGCCAAAACCACGCGGTAAACACAGGCCACATTGGTGGTCCTACGATTTGGACTCGCTCCGAATATCATGCCGGAAACAATTTAACAAGGCCAAGAGCTTCGGCTCTGAGCCTCATTGGCACGAATATAAAGCTAAACTAAGGGCCTACAAAAAAGCTCTGAGACAGGCGAAGAGAACCTCGTGGAGAAATTTCTGCACTGGCGTCGAAAAGGTCGACGACACAGCGAGACTTAGACGAGTCCTCTCGAAAAGTCAAACAACCATCAGCTATTTGCGAAAGCCTGACGGATCCTGGACCAGCACGGAAGAGGAAACCCTTGAGCTGCTCTTGAATACACATTTTCCGGGGAATCTGCATGATGCACCACTAGCACCTGCAACAAACCTGGCAGTAAATATACCCATCACTGAGGAAAGAGTAAGGTGGGCAGTTAAGAGCTTTGAACCGTATAAGGCTGCCGGGCCGGACGGGATTATCCCCGCGCAGCTTATAAACACGTTGGAGACATCAGCTAAATGGCTGGTATTTCTCTTCACAGCCTGCCTGGCTCCCAACCACATTCCGGGCTCCTGGAGAAGCGCCACGGTAGTGTTTATCCCTAAGGCTGGGAAGGCATCCCACTACGAGCCAAAAGACTACAGACCGATCAGTCTCTCGTCCTTTGTACTAAAAACCTTTGAGAGGATATTAAGCGACTACCTCTTAACGACTATTGATAGCAACCTTATCTCTAGCTATCAGCATGCATACACCAAGGGTAAATCAACAGAAACCGCTCTGCACAGCCTAGTGTCTGTCATTGAGAAATCGCTGTGTGAAAAGGACTACTGTCTCGTGGCCCTCCTAGACATTGAGGGGGCTTTCAACAATATAAGCCCGGAGGCTATCAACTCCGCTCTAACTAATCTGGGAGTAGATAGACCTCTAACTGGTTTAATTGACCAACTTTTAATGGGAAGGAAAATAGCTTCTTCACTTGGTACGGTTGAGTTATCACGCTATGTCACAAGGGGAACACCCCAGGGTGGTGTTCTTTCCCCGCTTTTATGGAACCTCACAGTCAACTCGTTGCTACGTGACATAAGCTGGGGGGCGGGAAGATAGTGGCATACGCAGACGATTTAGCTATTGCATTCAGAGGCAAGTTCCCACAAACTCTGTGTGACCTGATGCAAGTAGCACTGCGAGAAGTTTCGACGTGGTCCTCTCGCTGCGGACTTAGTATCAACCCAGGGAAGGTGGAACTTGTCCTCTTCACCAACCGGTACAAAATACCGCCACTAAGCCTACCAGAACTAGATGGCACGCGCCTGGGCTTGTCGGATAAGGCCAAGTTTCTAGGCATAGTTCTGGACAGGAAATTGAATTGGAAGGAGAATGTTCTTCAGCGCCAGAAGAAAGCTTGCATCGCTCTTTACACCTGCAAAAGAGCCATTGGCAAAAAATGGGGGCTCAGCCCTAGAGTATGCAGTTGGATCTACACGGCCATCATTCGCCCAATCATGCTTTATGGAGTCGTCGTATGGTGGCCTGCGCTGAGCAAGGCAACATACCTGAATCTGTTGCGGAAAGTCCATAGATCCAATATGATCTGTATAAGCGGTGCGCTAAGGACAACGCCCAACGAAGCCCTCCATGTCATTCTGGGCATTTTGCCACTTGATCTGGAAGGGTTTCGGTCAGCGGCGGCATCAGCTCTGCGCCTAAGAGAAACCTCCAGTTGGGCTGCGGGTACTATTGGACACTCCAGTATTCTGGAATCTTACAGCTTTCTCCCTCTAAGCACAGATCGTTGTGCGACTACTACAGTCGGGGATAGCTGTTTCAAAATAAACATTCCCAGCAGAGAAGACTGGGAGAGGACGGATTGGTGTCCCGAAACAAATGGTGGCACTTCCATATACACCGACGGCTCGAAGTTGGACGGCAGAGTTGGAGGAGGCGTTTATTCAAGGGATTTGGACCTTGAGCTCTCCTTCAGACTACCTGATCATTGTAGCGTCTTCCAGGCGGAAGTCTCGGCAATCCTGGACGCCGCGGCCTGGTTAAGCAAACGTGTTATCGGAGAAGATATCGCTATTTTCAGCGATAGCCAAGCGGCCATCAAATCCCTTGGCTCATACACGTTCAACTCTGAACTGACGCTCAGCTGTCGTCGATCTCTTCAGGAGATGGCCCAACAGAACCGCGTAAACCTCATATGGGTCCCGGGACATAGGGACATTGAGGGAAACTGTAAGGCAGACGAGCTTGCCAGGCAGGGCACGACCAAGCAGGTTCTTCAGGATAAAGAGCGCTTAGGTATGCCGTTTGCCACATGCAAACTAATGGTGAAGGAGCACACACTCCGTCAAGTCACCTCATCTGCAACTGTCCGGCTTTAAGCGGCGCGAGAACGCGCTTTTTGGGAGTTCCGTTCCTGGATAGCCTAAGCCAGATCGCGGAACTGGACATAAAGGACTTGATGGGCTTCATAAAGTCATCTAAGTGGTTCGAGGAGGAGTAACGGTGTCGGTTTAGGAGTGTCAGTCCCGGGATTCTGCTATGTGGAAAATCCCAACTACTCAGGGATTTTCCATATGGCTGGGTCCCGGGACTGACTTTCCTTGTGTTGGTGGTATCACAACGGGCCTTTCAAAACTGGCCTAAGTGTGCCTCTGCGGCAGCCACTTGAACCTAACCTAACCTACGCCAATCTAGCCGGCGATTCTTATAATGCCTTGTCACGCGCTCCCACTGTCAGCGCTACTCCAACAGCCATCGCCAACCATGCCGGTGATAATTACAATTTATTAACAGGCGCTACAAATGCCAGCGCCACATTCGCTAACCTTGCCAGCGAACCCTACTATGCCATGCCGCGCGCCTGTGACGCCACCGCCCATGCAGCCATGTTCGCCAACTACGCCGGCGCTCCTTCTAGAGTCATGTCAAGCTCATCCGTCGCCAGCGCCAATCCAGCTGCTTTCGCCAATTTTGCTGGCGCCTCGTACAACGCTATGCCAAACGCCGTCGCTAATTCCGCGACCAGTTACTTAATGCCAAACGCCGTCGCCAACTCCAACCGCGCGGCACCCTGCGCGATCGCCGCGCAATCTGCCAGCACTAATATTTTCGCCGCTACCTCTGCCGCCACCCCCGCTCTATCCTTTGAAGCAATTTATGGAGTTGCGCCCAACCCAGTAAACTCATACGCCTCAATGTCTTCTGCCATTGTCGTAGGCCAATCGCCCCACTAGCATGCCGTCTAGTGTAATGTTTCCAAGGAAGCTCCAAGATTTGCCGGAGTTCAGTGGACTAGCTGAAGATTGGCCACTTTTCATCAACGTGTTTATAGAGTCAACGTCGGCATATGGGTATTCAAGGTTGGAGAATAATCAACGTCTTCAAAAATGTTTGAAGGGTGAAGCTAGGGAGTGTGTAAAATCGCTGTTGATACACCCCGACAACATCGACGCTATCATCGAGCAACTTCGTTTCAGGTTCGGTCGTCCAGAGCAGCTGATCCAAAGCCAACTATCTGTGGTGAAAGATATTAGTCCGATAACGAAGAGCGGAGTTTTAAAGTTAATACCATTTGCAAGAACAGCGAGAGCCAAAACGTCGTATGGTACTACATGCCGCGGAGGAGCAGCCAGCTCCTACATTAAAGTGCTTAATGTGCTCAGATCGTCACAAGCTTCAAGAATGCAAGCGCTTTCAGAATGCGAGCGTGGCGGATAGGAGGAAGTTTGTGAAAAGCCAGCACTAATGTTTTGGATGCCTAGCCAAGGGTCATTCATCCCGTGAGTGTCGTGAGTTTTTGACCTCCTCTCTTCCGCTTGTATTTTACCGGCTCTGGAATGCGTGGCTCAACATTTACTTGAGCCCTATATCTCTTCCTATACTCTTCCAAAGTCAGCGGCTTAGGGCCTTGCCTGACTTGCTCTTCTTTAATTTTTTTTGTTGCTTCCAGGCCCAGTTCAACAATACCGGAAAAGATTTTGTGAAACTGTGTTTGCGTTTCTATGGACTCAATTGACATAACTTTAATTTGACAATATTTAATTTCGAGGACATATCAACCGATTAAAAAAAATTTGGATAAAAAAAAACAAAGCGAAACGGCAACTATTTGGTGCCCTTCTAGTTTAAGCGGCCGTTAGGCCAGCCATAATTTAAATCAATTTTTTTTTTTTTTTTTTAACCTAAATCTTTTATACCAGTTTATTAAGTCTTTGGATGCTTTCCCTTTGCTGTGCCAATAATTCTTGTGTTTCCTCAGATGTCATCATAACGTGTGCGGTAATAAGTTGTTAATTCTTGGGATTCTTCGCCTCTGCTATTCTTATTTTTCCTCATATCCCATCATAACGTGTGCGGGTTTATATTAATTTACTTTATTCCTGCCGAATTTGGACGGCAGGATAATTCAATAATGGATTAATTTACTTTATTCTTGCCGAATTTGGACGGCAGGATAATTCAGTAATGGATTAACTTTTTATATCCAGGTTTTCCTGCCTTTGAAGTTTGGCAGGTCGCTAATGAGCAATGTTTGCCGTCAGTATCAAGGCAGGATCGCCATAAAGAATTTAAATACAAATGACTTATGTTGCCAGTTGCGTGGCAGAGCAGCAATTCCTTTATTTAGTGATCTTTCAGCTTATTTATAATAATTCTTAATTCTAAAACTCTTATTTACTAAAATACATATTTACTCTAATTCTATGTGTTCATACAGTGCAGCTCATTGCCGTCAGTAACATACATACAAACATAGACAGCTCGCAGCTACAAGTAATGCCGTTACACACGCACGCACACATGTACTAAGCGTGGGGCTGCTAGCAATGCAGTCGCGCACATTCACACATATGGTGCTAGCGTATGTAAGGCGATATGAAACTCTATAGCTAGTGCCGCTTATATATTTGGGGCTCGTGAGAAAGTGAACGTAATTATGAATACGTTGACTCTGCAAAATGTTTACATTCTACAGCCAAACATTTAGAAGTCGGCGTGTGGCTTTGTTGTTGTTAGTGACATGCTCTGATATACTGCAATAAGCCGGACGAGACGCGGTAAGTTAAACTTTGTAATTCCATTTGATATTTTATTTGAGATTCAATGTGCTAATAATCCCAGTGGGAAAGTAGGTAATGCATTACCTTTTTCATCCATGAAAAGAAGCATGAGCAAAGTAACGCATGAAAAAATATTTGAAAAATCTTCCCATGTTATGTATTTCGTAAGGTTTTATTTTTCAAAAACATTACTTTTCCTATGACATTGCTGTACAAAAAGTAATTCGTGAATTCCACTATACATAAAAAATGTTATAGGGGATATAGGTACATTACTTTACATTACCTTTTCCCACTGGGATGTTCATTTACTTATGTAGAAATAAACACAAGCCCCACGTCACACACACACACGCAATACCACATGGCACACCACAAGTGCAATCACAATCAAGAAATGTAGCGTACACATACGCATGAAACTGAAAAGCATTGTGTTAAATTTCAAGTACTCGTCCGAGCTTCAGCGCTTACATCTTTATTTCGCGAAATTGCAAATCTTTTTCGCGATGCAACTTTAGTCAACAATGCATCTTTATTTGTAAAGCGTTTTAGTTTGGCATGCGGCCAATTTCATGAGGAAATAATACAACCACGAGGATATTAGCTTTCGTCAGTACAATTTGCTGTATATATACATCGACTGGAAGTGATACACCGTTACCGACGTGTTTGTATGCTGTCTCTACAAGTAGATATATATTTTTCGCCATATTAAATGTATATTTATGTTGCTTTATAGCAGCCTGCTAAATTTTGTTATATATTCATTTATTCATCGATATGCCATTTAATCTTCCACGCACACCGGTACGGAGGAAAAGCCCACGATTCCAAAGTGAGCAGCCAGAAGGTGGAGAAAATTCACCAGAAACACAAAATACAGCAATGGGTAGCGACGAAGGCAGTAAGGGTGATCAACAAGTTGAGCAAATTAGGGAACAGGATGAGGAAGTAGTTGGTACAGTTAATGAAAGCCATCAACATGACGAGGGTGGTGCCAAACCGGTCGACGAAAAAAGCAACGTTATTTCTGCGCTCCAAAAACAAATTGCAGCATTGGAATGTGCTTTGAAAAAGGTACATAGTATGGCAAAGGAGAGTGAGGCGCAAAACTTCCAACTAAAATTGGCGCTTAAAAACCATTCAACGACAGTTTCTACTTCGGGTGCCTTCTCCTCAGCCGCTGCTGACGCTTCAACCAGTGCTGGCGCTTCAGCCTCTGCCGGCGTTTCAACTGCCGCTGAAGTTTCAGCCGCTGTCGCCAGCTCCGCTGCGCCAAACAACGCTGCCTCTGCTGACGCTACCCTTTGCTCAATACAGTCAACGTATTCTGCCGCGCCTGCTTCCGCTGCCTTAGCGGGCGCTCGTAATGTAATACCAACTACCTCCGTGCCGGGTGCTACTGACCCAACCACATTTGCCGGCGTTGCAGGCAATGCCATGTTAAGCGCTACAAAGCGCCACGTTCGCCAACCTAGCCGGCGATGCCTACAATGTCATGTCACGCGTTGCAAATGCTAGCGCCTGTTACGCCAATCTAGCCGGCGATTCTTATAATGCCTTGTCACGCGCTCCCACTGTCAGCGCTACTCCAACAGCCATCGCCAACCATGCCGGTGATAATTACAATTTATTAACAGGCGCTACAAATGCCAGCGCCACATTCGCTAACCTTGCCAGCGAACCCTACTATGCCATGCCGCGCGCCTGTGACGCCACCGCCCATGCAGCCATGTTCGCCAACTACGCCGGCGCTCCTTCTAGAGTCATGTCAAGCTCATCCGTCGCCAGCGCCAATCCAGCTGCTTTCGCCAATTTTGCTGGCGCCTCGTACAACGCTATGCCATACGCCGTCGCTAATTCCGCGACCAGTTACTTAATGCCAAACGCCGTCGCCAACTCCAACCGCGCGGCACCCTGCGCGATCGCCGCGCAATCTGCCAGCACTAATATTTTCGCCGCTACCTCTGCCGCCACCCCCGCTCTATCCTTTGAAGCAATTTATGGAGTTGCGCCCAACCCAGTAAACTCATACGCCTCAATGTCTTCTGCCATTGTCGTAGGCCAATCGCCCCACTAGCATGCCGTCTAGTGTAATGTTTCCAAGGAAGCTCCAAGATTTGCCGGAGTTCAGTGGACTAGCTGAAGATTGGCCACTTTTCATCAACGTGTTTATAGAGTCAACGTCGGCATATGGGTATTCAATAATCAACGTCTTCAAAAATGTTTGAAGGGTGAAGCTAGGGAGTGTGTAAAATCGCTGTTGATACACCCCGACAACATCGACGCTATCATCGAGCAGCTTCGTTTCAGGTTCGGTCGTCCAGAAAAGCTGATCCAAAGCCAACTATCTGTGGTGAAAGATATTAGTCCGATAACGAAGAGCGGAGTTTTAAAGTTAATACCATTTGCCACAAAGGTAAATAATTTGTCTGCGTTTTTACAGTCGGCTGGAGGTCATCAACATCTAGCCAATCCAACTTTGATTTCCGAGCTGGTCAACAAGTTGCCAATGTCAAAGCGAATTGAATGGGCGCGCTACTCATCTGCTATACAACCATATCCAACAGTAGCACATTTTAGTACGTGGCTGAACGAAATTGCCAATTTGATATGCAGGGTACACGAGCAAGAATAGCGAGAGCCAAAACGTCGTATGGTACTACATGCCGCGGAGGAGCAGCCAGCTCCTACATTAAAGTGCGTAATGTGCTCAGATCGTCACTAGCTTCAAGAATGCAAGCGCTTTCAGAATGCGAGCGTGGCGGATAGGTGGAAGTTTGTGAAAAGCCAGCACTAATGTTTTGGATGCCTAGCCAAGGGTCATTCATCCCGTGAGTGTCGACGACGCAAAGTTTGCTCCATTAACGACTGCAAGAGAACACATAACAAGCTTCTTCACGATTCGTCGCCTGTGCAACGCAATATAGAGAAGTCAACTGCAAACACACAAGAGTGTCATGCCTCAAAGCCAGCGTCGGTCTTAAGCTGCGTCGCCAACGCAAAGTCAAGTAAACTCCTTTTTCGCATCCTGCTCATAACGTTGTATAACAATTCGAAAACAGTTGATACATACGCTTTATTCGATGAGGGTTCTTCGCTGACTATGATCGATTGCTCAATAGTTGAAGCGTTAGGTCTAAAAGGTGAAGAGCGAAGCCTAAACGTCAGTAGGTTCGGTGGCCACAAGGCACAACAACCTGCCACGGTGGTGAACATTTCAGTAAGTGGGAGTGGTATGAAGAAGAAGCATACACTTCGAAATGTATATAGTATACGCGATCGATATTCGCAAGGGTACTAACCATCAACTCCTGCCACTCCTGCCGTATAATGGTGCTACGGGTTACTTATAGGGTTAGATAACTGCCACCAAGGTATTCCGAGTGAGATCATGCGGATCAACATCAATGGGCCGTATGCCGCCCACACCGAGTTGGCATGGACCGTATTCGGCCCCTCTACAATACAGTCGCCAGAATCCAGTACAAGTCTTTTCATAGGGCATACATCTGAACAATCAATTGACGTTATGATCGCTGATTCTTTTAGTACAGAGGGCTTCAGAGTAAGGCCATCGCCGCTAATAGAGGGTACAAGTGACACGCGAGCACGCTCCTTGCACACGTCGCGTAGAAAAATGACAATATTAATTTGCCTGAAAGCTACACAGCTGCGTATAAACGTTTGGTTGGACGAAGTATTCGCCAAAGCGTATAAGGACATTATGAGCTCCTACGTTCTTAAGGATTATGCTCGTAAGCTCACGTTGGAAGAAGCATCACGGAGTTGTCAAAAGACGTGGTACTTGCCACACTTTCGTGTAACCAATCCAAACAAGCCAGGGAAGCTCCGCCTCGTTTTTGATGCCGTCGCCGAATCTCATGATGTTTCGCTCAACTCCCAGTTACTGAAGGGTCCTTACGTGAGCAGGTCCGATCTTCACAACGATTCTTGTGGCGTGACGGCAACTGGTCAAAACAGCCAGACGTCTATGAAATGAAGGTAATGACATTTGGTGCGGCTTGTTCGCCATGCGCTGCCCAATATGTGAAATCCTTAAACGCTTTAAAGCACCAAGCGCAGTACCCACGCCCCGTGAAGTCGATCCTGGAGCGGCATTATGTGGACGACTTTGTCGATAGTTTTGGTGACATTAAAGAAGCTATCGACATTTCGAAGAAGGTACGTGACATACATAACTTGGCAGGGTTTGAGCTGCGCCGCTTCACTTCAAACTCGCAAGACGTTTTAGTGGCCTTGAATGGGTCTGATGCAGCAATGCCCACTATAGAAAAGGAAGGGTTAGTCGCCGAAAAAATCCTGGGCATGGTATGGCAGCCATCTATCGACTGCTTTACTTTCAGGCTGCAATTCCACAACGTCGATAGTGCCATCATCCCTGGGGGGCGAAGGCCAACCAAGCGCCAGCTACTCAGCATTGTGATGTCAATATTTGACCCTCTGGGATTTCTCAAAAACCTTACAATCACGGCGAAATTATTAATGCGCGAAGTTTGGAGGAGGCAGATAAAATGGGATGAGCCACTATCCGACGATCTCAACGACGTTTGGCGTTCATGGCAACAACAACTTTCATCCACGACATATTTGCAAATACCCAGGCATTACTTTCGGAGCGGGGAGCCAACGGATGTCCAGCTAAACATTTTTGTTGACGCTAGCGAACAGGCGTTCGCAGCAGCAGCATACTGGAGAACAAAAAGCTCAACTGGTGAAGTAAGCGTCGCATTCATCTGTTCGAAATCGCGCTGCGCGCCGTTGAAACCGCTCACCATACCTCGCCTCGAGCTTCAAGCCGCAGTCCTCGGAACAAGATTGATGCAGACGGTTCGCGAAGGTCATGATGTTAGCACAACTGACTGTGTTTTTAGGTCCAACTCAACGACCGTCCTCAAGTGGATCGGCAGCGAACACAGACGGTATAAGCCATTTGTCGCCCATAGGGTGGCAGAAATCCTAGCAGCAACAACCCGGACCAATTGGCGATGGATACCAACATCTTATAACGTCGCCGACGAGGCTACCCGTGCTAGACGTATATGTACCGATGTTGATTCCTGCTGCCTATATGGACCAAGGTTTTTAAAAATGGATAAAGAATGTTGGCCAAATGACAATGAGACCCGAGAGAGCGAAACTCCTGACGATGAAGAGCTTCGCCCGAAATACGCTTTGTCTGTTGCAAGTGGTGAATTTGTTGATTATAACCGCTTCTCATCTTTCGACAGATTGATAAGAACAACAGCGTGGGTGACTCGCTTCGTGAGTCGATGTCGCAATGGTAAGCAACCCGATGAGGCCTACGGGTTGACGTAAGGCCATTCTCCTACACCGGCCTTGACTACTTTGGCCCCATAAACGTCTCGATCGGTCGCCGTCAAGAGAAGCGCTGGGTGGCGCTGTTCACGTGCCTCACTGTGAAGGCAATTCACTTGGAACTCGCTCACGACTTAAGCACAGATGCATGCATCATCGCTATACGCAATTTTACTAACCGCCGCGGGGTTCCTGTTAGAATGAGGTCAGACAATGGCAAAAATTTCGTAGGCGCCAATCAAGAATCAAAACGTTTTAGTGAAGTATTTGACTGAGCGCGCTTACAGGGCGAAATGGCTGGCAAGAGCGTAGAGTGGTGGTTCAACTGTCCAATCAAACCATCTGAAGGCGGTGTGTGGGAGCGCATGGTGCAGTGTGCGAAGCGAGTGTTACGTCAAACGCTGAAAGAAGTATGTCCGAAGGAGCACACACTGGTATGCTTTCTCATCGAAGCTGAGAATACGATAAATTCTGGCCCTCTCACACATCTGCCAATATCGCCTGATGAGGAGGAACCACTCACGCCAAATCATTTCCTACTTGGCGCGGCTAACACGGCACAAACACGAGCGAGCTCCGTGGAGCCACAGAGGCTATGTGCGTTGCGGAAGCAGTGGCGGATCGCCCGTCAGTTACGAGACCACTTCTGGAAGAGGTGGATTGCTGAGTATTTGCCCACGCTAACCCGTCGCGTGAAGTGGTGTGAAGTCACAAGATCTTTGAAGATTGGCGATATTGTTTTCGTTTGCGATAGTTCCTTGCCACGAAACCAATAGTGTCGAGGTATAGTAGATCAAGTCTATCCAGGAGTAGAAGGTGTCGTCCGCCAAGTGGACGTGCGCACAGCCAAAGGTACATTGCGGCGAGCTGCATCAAAGCTGGCCTTACTGGAAGTTGAAGGTGGTGAATCTTGTTGATCCACGAACTCGTCCGAGCTTCAGCGGTCACACTTTATATGGTTTTTTCTTTTGATTTAAAGAAAAAAATGTATATTGATATTTAAAAAAATTCTATTCAATTTAGTCTAGACTTGTTTGGGGCACGGGTTGCAAATCTGCCCTTTTAAAAGTTAATACATATATACATATGAAAAGAAATTATTTATTGTCTTCAGTAAAATTTAAGATTGCCGCTTATTATTGGATTAGTTCAAAATTTAAGTATCCATAAAATATGTTGTCGATTTTTCTACTTTAAATAAGGAATCTATCAGCAACTCTATCTCAACCGATAGAAATCGTGAAATTTATCGAAATAATCTACCGAAATTGAATAAACAGACCACTATGTTTGAAAAAATTCGCAAATTGCAGCTTATATCTTTAAAAATTAGAGCAGTCAGACTTATATTAATGGTAATTTTTTGAAAAATTTACCAAAAAAAAAAAAAAGAAATTGTATAAGCGGTACCTATGTATGTATATTTATGATCTAAAATTATTATTTCACATGGCTTTCCGTCAACTAAAAATATTCCCACTAAATTTTTTTTTCGGAAATAGAGATCACAAACATAAAAATATTGTTTATAAAAATTTTAAAAAGTCAAGATTGGAAATATAAAAATATATAAAATTTAAAAATAATTTTCAATGACAAAAAAGAAAAAAATTTGGCCATTAGCTGTAACTGTACTCGAACCATCAACCGCTCGACCACTACCCCCTGACGCTTCCCACTGGGATATCGCTTTATTTACAAATTGATTGTCAGATAGCCAATTCAAGTGGCATGAGAAATTTTCATTCGCTTATTACAGATAAATGAAGCAGTATTGGTTATATATTAGATAATTGTGCACTGCCTTAGAGGTATGCCAACAAATCCATATGCATTTCATAAATATTTATGCATATTTAGTATGGGTTTAAGCTTGGCAAATATTTATATGTAAAATTTGTTAGCCTATAAATATAATCTATACTATAATAAAACTGTAGAAAAGTCGTGTCTGTACATTGAAAATTTCTTTGAAAAAATGACTGGGGATGACTTGAGGAATGTTATAGAGTCCATCTCAACCATTTTTAGAATTATTGTCTGTCTGTTTGTCTGTTTGAACGTAAGGATCTCGGAAACTAAGAAACGGATTTTAATGAGACTTTTTCTGGTGGACAGCTTGAAGCTTCGAAGGAGCCCTAAACTTTATTTTATCAAAATCGCCCAATAAACAAAAAAGATATAGTCATTTTAAGTGAGGTACCTATGAAATTTTTTTTGTAAATAGATTTCTATGAAGAAAAATTCACTTTGTTTGTCAAAAAAATAACAAAGCGTGTCTCTCACAAATTTTTGTTTAGCATTTTTTTTTTTCAATTTCAGTTAATCAGAAATCAAAGGCATAGGTACAGTGGCGGACCAAAAAATTTGGAAAATAAAATTTTTAAATCTATTCATCCATTCACTTATCTATACTATAATAAAACTGTAGAAAAGTCGTGTCTGTACATTGAAAATTTCTTTGAAAAAATGACTGGGGATGACTTGAGGAATGTTATAGAGTCCATCTCAACCATTTTTAGAATTATTGTCTGTCTGTTTGTCCGTTTGAACGTAAGGATCTCGGAAACTAAGAAACGGATTTTAATGAGACTTTTTCTGGCGGACAGCTTGAAGCGTAGAAGGAGCCCTAAACTTTATTTTATCAAAATCGCCCAATAAACAAAAAAGATATAGTCATTTTAAGTGAGGCACCTATGAAATTTTTTTTGTAAATAGATTTCTATGAAGAAAAATTTACTTTGTTTGTCAAAAAATAACAAAGCGTGCCTCTCACAAATTTTTGTTTAACATTCTTTTCCAATTTCAGCTAAATCAAAAATCAAAGGCATAGGTACAGTGGCGTAGAAAATTGTATAAGCGGTACCTATGTATGTATATTTATGATCTAAAATTATTATTTCACATGGCTTTCCGTCAACTAAAAATATTCGCACTAAATTTGTTTTCTCGAAAATAGAGATCACAAACATAAAAATATTGTTTATAAAAATTTTAAAAAGTCAAGATTAGAAATATAAAAATATATAAAAAATAAAAATAACTTTCAATGACAAAAAAGAAAAAAATTTGGCCATTAGCTGTAACTGTACTCGAACCATCAACCGCTCGACCACTACCCCCTGACGCTTCCCACTGGGATATCGCTTTATTTACAAATTGATTGTCAGATAGCCAATTCAAGTGGCATGAGAAATTTTCATTCGCTTATTACAGATAAATGAAGCAGTATTGCTTATATATTAGATAATTGTGTACTGCCTTAGAGGTATGCCAACAAATCCATATGCATTTCATAAATATTTATGCATATTTAGTATGGGTTTAACCTTGGCAAATATTTATATGTAAAATTTGTTAGCCTATAAATATAATCTATACTATAATAAAACTGTAGAAAAGTCGTGTCTGTACATTGAAAATTTCTTTGAAAAAATGACTGGGGATGACTTGAGGAATGTTATAGAGTCCATCTGAACCATTTTTAGAATTATTGTCTGTCTGTTTGTCTGTTTGAACGTAAGGATCTCGGAAAATAAGAAACGGATTTTAATGAGACTTTTTCTGGTGGACAGCTTGAAGCTTAGAAGGAGCCCTAAACTTTATTTTATCAAAATCGCCCAATAAACAAAAAAGATATAGTCATTTTAAGTGAGGTACCTATGAAATTTTTTTTTGTAAACAGATTTCTATGAAGAAAAATTCACTTTGTTTGTCAAAAAAATAGCAAAGCCTGCCTCTCACAAATTTTTGTTTAGCATTTTTTTCCAATTTCAGCTACATCAGAAATCCAAGGCATAGGTACAGTGGCGTACCAAATAATTTGGGAAATAAAATTTTTAAATCTATTCATCCATTCACTTATCTCTAATAAAACTCTGGAAAAGTTGTGTCTGCTCATTGAAAATTCCCTTGAAAAAATGACTGGGGGTGACTTAGGGAATGTTGCAGGGTCCATGTGAACCATTTTTAGAGTTATGGTCTGTCTGTTTGTCCGTTTGAAAGTAAGGATCTCGGAAACTGAGAAACGGATTTTAATTAGACATTCCCTGGTGGACAGCTTGGAGCCCTAAACTTTATTTTATCTAATCGCCCAATAAACAAAAAAGATATAGTCATTTTAAGTGAGGTACCTATGACATTTTTTTTGTAAATAGATTTCTATGAAGAAAAATTCACTTTGTTTGATTTTTTTTCAATCTTCTATACTATAATAAAACTGTAGAAAAGTCGTGTCTGTACATTGAAAATTTCTTTGAAAAAATGACTGGGGATGACTTGAGGAATGTTATAGAGTCCATCTCAACCATTTTTATACCTTTCATGAACATGAAATGGTATTATAACTTTGGTCCGATGTTTGTAAATATGAGAAGAAGAAGAGATAGACCCATCAATAAGTATACCGAAATGATCAGGATGACGAGATGAGTTGATTTAGCCATGTCCGTCTGTCCGTCTGTCCGTCTGTCTGTCTGTCTGTTTGAACGCAAAAGTCCCTCAGTTTTTGAGATATTTGGCTGAAATTTGGTATGCGGCCACCATTTTCCAATATAGGAATCATTTGTCGGAACCAGCAAGATCGGACCAATATAACATATAGCTCCCATACAACCGATTATTCCGATAAACGGATTTTGGGCTATAACTCCTGTAATTAAACACGAAGGAACGTGAAATTTTATAAGTGTTGCTATTTTTATATGTGAAATATCAATGCTGAAAATCATAGAGATGGGATAAATATTTCACATAGCTCCCATACAATCGATTATTCCGATAAACGGATTTTGGGCTATAACTCCTGTAATTAAACACGTAGGAACGTGAAATTTTGTAAGTATTGCTATTTTTATATGTGAAATATCGATGTTGAAAATCATTGAAATGGGATAAATATTTCACATAGCCCCCATACAATCGATTGTTCCGATTAACGGATTTTGGTAGATAACTCCTGTAATTATATCGGTAGGGACGTGAAATTTCGTAAATGTTGCTATTTTAGAATGTGGAATGTCGATGTTAAAAATTAATGAGATTAGACCAATATAACACATCGTCCCCATATAATCGATAGCTCCGATAATTTCGGTATGAGCTAAAGTTAAATTCACACAGGCTGTACTGGGGATCAAACAGTGAAAATCGTGACGCTTATTCATGAAAGGTATTTAGCCTTCGGCACAGCCGAAGACAGCTTTCCTTACTTGTTAGAATTATTGTCTGTCTGTTTGTCTGTTTGAACGTAAGGATCTCGGAAACTAAGAAACGGATTTTAATGAGACTTTTTCTGGTGGACAGCTTGAAGCTTAGAAGGAGCCCTAAACTTTATTTTATCAAAATCGCCCAATAAACAAAAAAGATATAGTCATTTTAAGTGAGGTACCTATGAAATTTTTTTTTGTAAACAGATTTCTATGAAGAAAAATTCACTTTGTTTGTCAAAAAAATAATAAAGTGTGCCTCTCACAAATTTTTGTTTAGCATTTTTTTCCAATTTCAGCTAAATGAGAAATCAAAGGCATAGGTACAGTGGCGTACCAAATAATTTGGGAAATAAAATTTTTAAATCTATTCATCCATTCACTTATCTATATCTATACTATAAAAAAACTGTAGAAAAGTCGTGTCTGTACATTCAAAATTTCTTTGAAAAAATGACTGGGGATGACTTGAGGAATGTTATAGAGTCCATCTCAACCATTTTTAGAATTATTGTCTGTCTGTTTGTCTGTTTATCTGTTTGTCTGTTTGTCTGTTTGAAAGTAAGGATCTCGGAAACTGAGAAACGGATTTTAATTAGACATTCCCTGGTGGACAGCTTGGAGCCCTAAACTTTATTTTATCTAATCGCCGAATAAACAAAAAAGATATAGTCATTTTAAGTGAGGTACCTATGACATTTTTTTTTGTAAATAGATTTCTATGAAGAAAAATTCACTTTGTTTGTCAAAAAAATAACAAAGCATGCCTCTCACAAATTTTTGTTTAGCATTTTTTTTCAATCTTCTATACTATAATAAAACTGTAGAAAAGTCGTGTCTGTACATTGAAAATTTCTTTGAAAAAATGACTGGGGATGACTTGAGGAATGTTATAGAGTCCATCTCAACCATTTTTAGAATTATTGTCTGTCTGTTTGTCTGTTTGAACGTAAGGATCTCGGAAACTAAGAAACGGATTTTAATGAGACTTTTTCTGGTGGACAGCTTGAAGCTTAGAAGGAGCCCTAAACTTTATTTTATCAAAATCGCCCAATAAACAAAAAAGATATAGTCATTTTAAGTGAGGTACCTATGAAATTTTTTTTGTAAATAGATTTCTATGAAGAAAAATTTAGTTTGTTTGTCAAAAAAATAACAAAGCGTGCCTCTCACAAATTTTTGTTTAGCATTTTTTTCCAATTTCAGCTAAATCAGAAATCAAAGGCATAGGTACAGTGGCGTACCAAAAAATTTGGGAAATAAAATTTTTAAATCTATTCATCCATTCACTTATCTCTAATAAAACTCTGGAAAAGTTGTGTCTGCTCATTGAAAATTCCCTTGAAAAAATGACTGGGGGTGACTTAGGGAATGTTGCAGGGTCCATGTGAACCATTTTTAGAATTATGGTCTGTCTGTTTGTCCGTTTGAAAGTAAGGATCTCGGAAACTGAGAAACGGATTTTAATTAGACATTCCCTGGTGGACAGCTTGGAGCCCTAAACTTTATTTTATCTAATCGCCCAATAAACAAAAAAGATATAGTCATTTTAAGTGAGGTACCTATGACATTTTTTTTTGTAAATAGATTTCTATGAAGAAAAATTCACTTTGTTTGTCAAAAAAATAACAAAGCATGCCTCTCACAAATTTTGGTTTAGCATTTTTTTTCAATCTTCTATACTATAATAAAACTGTAGAAAAGTCGTGTCTGTACATTGAAAATTTCTTTGAAAAAATGACTGGGGATGACTTGAGGAATGTTATAGAGTCCATCTCAACCATTTTTAGACTTATTGTCTGTCTGTTTGTCTGTTTGTCCGTTTGAACGTAAGGATCTCGGAAACTAAGAAACGGATTTTAATGAGACTTTTTCTGGCGGACAGCTTGAAGCTTAGAAGGAGCCCTAAACTTTATTTTATCAAAATCGCCCAATAAACAAAAAAGATATAGTCATTTTAGTCATTTGTAGGAAAAACTGAAAAAGCAACACACCACAAGTTTGAAAGAGAAGCTCGGCTAAAAATCTCGTTAGAGGTTATGATAACCTGTTGGTATATCGCCGCCATTAGTTTTTTTTTATACCTTTCATGAACATGAAATGGTATTATAACTTTGGTCCGATGTTTGTAAATATGAGAAGAAGAAGAGATAGACCCATCAATAAGTATACCGAAATGATCAGGATGACGAGATGAGTTGATTTAGCCATGTCCGTCTGTCCGTCTGTACGTCTGTCCGTCTGTCCGTCTGTCTGTCTGTCTGTTTGAACGCAAACTAGTCCCTCAGTTTTTGAGATATTTGGCTGAAATTTGGTATGCGGCCACCATTTTCCAATATAGGAATCATTTGTCGGAACCAGCAAGATCGGACCAATATAACATATAGCTCCCATACAACCGATTATTCCGATAAACGGATTTTGGGCTATAACTCCTGTAATTAAACACGAAGGAACGTGAAATTTTATAAGTGTTGCTATTTTTATATGTGAAATATCAATGCTGAAAATCATAGAGATGGGATAAATATTTCACATAGCTCCCATACAATCGATTATTCCGATAAACGGATTTTGGGCTATAACTCCTGTAATTAAACACGTAGGAACGTGAAATTTTGTAAGTATTGCTATTTTTATATGTGAAATATCGATGTTGAAACTCATAGAGATGGGATAAATATTTCACATAGCTCCCATACAATCGATTATTCCGATAAACGGATTTTGGGCTATAACTCCTGCAATTAAACATGTAGAAACGTGAAAGTTTGGACGTATTGCTTTTTTTATATGTGAAATATCGATGTTGAAAATCATCGAGATTGGATAAATATTTCACATAGCCCCCATACAATCGATTGTTCCGATAAACGCATTTTGGTAGATAACTCCTGTAATTATATAGGTAGGAACTTGAAATTTTGGAAGTATCGCTATTTTTATATGTGAAATATCGATGTTGAAAATCATTGAGATGGCATACATATTTCACATAGCTCCCATACAATCGATTATTCCGATAAGCGGATTTTGGGCTATAAGTCCTGTAATTAAACACATAGGAACGTGAAATTTTGGAAGCGTCGCTATTTTTATTAGTAAAATGTCGATGTTGAAAATCATTGAAATGGGATAAATATTTCACATAGCCCCCATACAATCGATTGTTCCGATTAACGGATTTTGGTAGATAACTCCTGTAATTATATCGGTAGGAACGTGAAATTTCGTAAATGTTGCTATTTTAGAATGTGGAATGTCGATGTTAAAAATTAATGAGATTGGACCAATATAACACATCGTCCCCATATAATCGATAGCTCCGATAATTTCGGTATGAGCTAAAGTTAAATTCACACAGGCTGTACTGGGGATCAAACAGTGAAAATCGTGACGCTTATTCATGAAAGGTATTTAGCCTTCGGCACAGCCGAAGACAGCTTTCCTTACTTGTTTTTTTTTTTAATATGTATATTAGGGTGTTCATAAAAATTCATTAATATTTTTATAATTCATAAAAATTCAAATTACAAAGTATGTTCTTAAGCATAGGGACGAGTGTGTTCGCGTGTGTGGCTCCAAAACCGGTGGTTTTGGGGTCCCCACAATTTCTCTATGATATTTTTCCAATAAGATGCCCGTCTTAATTTGACTGGGTGTCTCTTTTTAATAAAACTGAGTAGATAATCACATAATATTAAGAAGATTTTCTTTTTAATATTTCAAATTAAAAAAAAAAAATGAACGCTCAACCCAGATGTCAAGTCAGTTAGTCTAATCTACACTACCATGCCATCGTATACTTAACTTGCCAACGTCTAATTACACCTTTGTTCTTTTTGCCTCACCACATGTCCACTTGCCTTATTGCCATCACCGCAAATCGAACAAGGAATTATTAACTGCTGAACGGAAATTTCTACCATGATGCTATCGTGTGCTTGGCTTGGTAGCGTCGAATTACATATTCGAAGAAGGCATACCTGAATTTGAATTAATAAGGGATCTTCTAAAAATATATAGTTTTCCTTTTCAATAAATTCAATATGAATCTAGAGAAAATAAGAGGATTTTCTCATTAATTTACTTTAAACATTCTCATAAAAACAAGCAGATTTCTTCTAACTTTTGACAAAAGTACATAAAAAATTCATAAATAAGAAGCTAACTCCTTTTTTTTAGCCGATTTCCTTTTAAATAAATTTGAGAAGAAATTCAAGCTAAAATTTATAAGATTTCCTGACACAAATTTCTTAAAATTTGTCCCCACTCGCTCTCCCCGGCCAAAAAGCTTTTTTAGACGTCGATCTCTTTGATTATAGGTGAACTGTTTGGCTCTGTGCGGTTTCCCTGGTTTCGGTATAAAAACAACCTTAACCTCTGTCCACCTGTTAGGAATATATCCTAGCAGCAGGAATGCTCTATATAAATTTGATAGGACTGGAGCTGTAGAGTTAATTCCTTGCTGCAACAGACAAGGATAGACCCCATCCGGTCCTGGGGATTTGAAAGGACAGAAAGTCGATAAAGCCCATTGGACATTGGTTAGCTCTGCTGCCAGGCTCTTTTCTCTTCCACTAATAGTTGGAGAATCTACTATAGGATGTGAGTGTTGATAGCCTGGTATACAGTCCGGAAAGTGAGTAGCAAGCAAGAGTTTGCATGTGTCTTCCGGCTGCTTGGTGTAGCTCCCATCTGAATTCTTCAGAGTACCAATGACGTTGATATGGCCTCTCACAAGGGCCTTTTGGAGCCGCACTGCCTTAGGAAGATCTTTAATGTTTTCGCAGTGTTCTCTCCACGTCGCCCTCTTAGACTTCCTAAGTTCTTTATTGTAGGAGGTTAGGGCATTTTTATAGGATACCCAGTCTCCCGTGTCTTTAGCTGTATTGAACAACCTTCTTTCTTGACATCTTAATTGTGTAAGCTTTTTGTTCCACCAAGGCACATCCCGTTGTACACGTTTTTTAGCCTGGGGACAACTCTCATTAAAAGCCGTTATAATATCTGACTGAAATTGTTCAGCTTCTGCCTCAATCTCACGCACCGTAGTTATCGGTTTTTGTAAGAAATTGCCACTTTCTTCCATGGTGAAACGAAATAGTTCCCATTTCGTCTTCCTTGGATTTCTGAAAACGGACTCATGCTCATAGTAGTGACCCATGTCGAGCACAATATGTTTGTGGTCCGACATTGATTCCTCCCCCGAGACGTGCCAATTTGTGACAGCGAAGGCCATGTTTTGGCTACATAGAGTAAAGTCAAGAACCTCCCCTCTAATAGCATTAAAAAAAGTGGGTTCATTACCACGATTTATGACATTGTTGTTATGACTACTAATAAACTCCAGGAGGTGCTCACCCCTGTTATTTATGTTCGTACTACCCCAAGCTGTATGGTGGGAGTTTGCGTCACAGCAGAGGACCCATGGGATACCCTTCTGTTGACAATACTCAATGAGGGATTTGGATTCAGCAGTAGGGGCTGTTTCCTCCTCCCCGGGAAAGTAAGCTTCTTGGGGTTGGAATTTTTGCCAAAACTGCAACCAAATCATCCGTCATGAACTGTAGGAGCGAAACAAAATCCAGTTTCTTGTTTAGAAGTATCGCCGCCCTGGGACGGGAACCGGTGGCATAGATTAATTTACCGTCAGTACTGCTTAAACCTTTTACAGAACCATGTAAAATCCATGGTTATTGAATGAAGAGCACTCCCAGACCTTCTCTGCTGAATCTTCTGCTAAGAACATCCGAAGCTGCCTTGGCATGGTGAAGATTCACCTGAAGGCATTTTAGACGCCTTGAACTGCGAGAGTTTGCTGGGAGGGCTGACATCTGTTCCCCATCAAAGCTTGTGAACAGAATTTTGTTCTCAAAAGAACAGAAGTTAAATCGTACGTGTTGCCAGTATTGGTAAGTTAAAATGGAATTTGATACTTTTCACGCCAAATATTATTACTTGTGGCTTTCTTGCATTTATATTGCGTAATATTAGCATTTTATTATATTTTTATACCCAGCGTGAAGATTCACTTGGAGGCATTTTAGACGCCTCGAACTGCGAGAGTTTGCTGGGAGGGCTGACATTATAAAGATTTTTTGCGGTCCCTATTCGCGACCGATGACTTTAGGTTGCCGCTGAGCAAAGCATCCCCATTAGATGCCTGACTTGGGCTCGTTTTTTTGTCGACCCCGGGTCTAGGGTGTTCGCTACGTAATTAAATTATTTGTCGGCTTTGAGAGGGCGGTGGAGTCTCGATAATCGTAGCTTCTGCTGTGGACTCCAGCTGAATCTTAGTTTGTACATCCTCCAAGCCTTTCGTCACCTCTGCCGATTTTGAGCTGCAGGCTGTTTGTTCTACAGCCTTCTTTTCTACCGCAACATGTTCATCATTGCCGATGGCTTCATCAGCTACCCGGGGCAGAGACGGTTTGGTTTTAAGCCCAAGTTTCATTTTGGCATACGCCAAACTGATTGTATTATTATGGTGACGGATTGTTTCAGTTGACACATCTTAGACTTCGTTACTTATTTAATCTCCGTTGGGTAAAATCTATGCCGTAGGGCATAGCGTGAAATATAAAAAATCGTAGAGCCTTACTTAACTGTTCTATGGTCTTAATTTTTTTAATCCTATTTAGGACCAGGCCCGGCAAAATAGGTGGGTACGGTGGGTAGTTGTACCCACTCAGAAAATTCCGGGTGGGTAAAACACTCACCCCGATTTTGATGACATTTTTCGAAAAATTTATGTTTTTTGAGACTGGCAGTACGTGCGTGCCAGAAATCAATCAGCTGAATCATGTATTTGTTAGTGTAATTTGATAGAGACTTGTCAAAGTACAAACGAGAACATAAACACACACACACACAAACAAATGTAAAGCTGATTACCCAATGCAGGCTTGATTTGCTTGCCTTGCTTACCTAGGCTTACCTGGCTTTGCTTTGAAAGCTTCTATGGCCAAATAGAAGCTTCAAAAGCTGTCAGAAATACAGGATGAGACAAATAAGACAACAACAAGACAAATAGTAAAGCGTGTAAAGCGCTGTCAAATAGAGATTTGGGCTATTCGACGCTTTGAAGCGCTTCAAGAAAGCAAACCAAGGCTGTCACTGGGCCAACTTTCATACATTTCAGTAGAGTTCAAAAGAACTTTGACATTTCTCAAGGCAAAGCGAGCAAGGCAAGCGTGCATTGGGCCATCACCTTAAGCGCCTTGATTTTGACAACTATGCTTGCAATTGAAAATGAAAAAAAAATCAGCTGTTCAACTAACTCGACCTGCAAGACTGCCAGTATTCTCCCTTAAAAATCGTCAAAATCACCAAATTTTACTAGCATGTTACAGCTGCTAACTAGGATTGGAAATTATGGAACTATCGAGTTTATCGAAATATGCGTTGGTATTGCGATACCTACTTTTCCCCACATTGAAAATTTCTTTGAAAAAATGACTGGGGATGACTTGAGGAATGTTATAGAGTCCATCTCAACCATTTTTAGAATTATTGTCTGTCTGTTTGTCTGTTTGAACGTAAGGATCTCGGAAACTAAGAAACGGATTTTAATGAGACTTTTTCTGGTGGACAGCTTGAAGCTTAGAAGGAGCCCTAAACTTTATTTTATCAAAATCGCCCAATAAACAAAAAAGATATAGTCATTTTAAGTGAGGTACCTATGAAATTTTTTTTGTAAATAGATTTCTATGAAGAAAAATTTAGTTTGTTTGTCAAAAAAATAACAAAGCGTCAGAGCTGTTAATTGAATGAATCAAAACAGTTACAATTCAGGATTTATTCATTTTTTCAAATGTTTTTCGTTGAATTTAATTTGAAATTCCATGTAGATACGATTTGACATGTTGAATTCATATTTTCCATTCAAAGAATTAAAGAATGCGAGAAAGTAATTCAGTTTGAACTGAATTGCATCGAAATAACTCTCATTCAATAACTCTCTCAATTGAATTCCAACTTTGGTGAATCAATTCAATTTTTCAATTCAGTACTCTCGAAATTTAACTTTCAGAGGTGATATTTGCGTACTTTCAGTCTTTAACATGTCTGGAATTGATTTGAAGCTGTCAAAATAGTAATAAAACACGAGACTGCCATGTATCATTGTAAAATTTGGCCCTTACTCTAAAATTTTATATGTGATGGATTATGTTTCAAGTCTGTTGATTTTAATGTAAATAGGCCAAAATTTTATTGGAACCATTCAGAAACTGAAAGTTATATTTATATATTTGTTCAAAACTTATTTCGGCTATGATATTGTCTTCGGAAAATTGTTTTGAAACTATAAGCCCGAAAATTTGGTTCCGTTTTCTTTAGCTACGGCAACTCTTACTCAATGTTTTCATATATTTACATACATACATAAAATCTTGCTGTTTTTAGCTGATTTCTCGAAGATTACGGCAAATTTTTCAAGAAGGTAAGTAGAAAATAATCGTCACATAAAAAAGGAACAACATGAAGTGCAGTTCCATCGTTTTATTACAGGGAAAGTGGAGAAAAACGCGTTTGAAAATTCGAAGCGGTAGACGTCAAAATGCAGCGCACAGTGTTAAAATTTAGATAAAAATGCAAACAAAATTCCGTGTTTTATCTACAGACCCGGAGTTGATGGACTCGTAAAGAATATAGCTTAAGGAGGCGAGGTTCTTGTTTAATGTATTTATTTTATTTTGTCATAATATAAACGTAGGAATAAATTTATTGAAACATTTGATTTAATTTAATTTTCACTTTTAATATAATTTCCCTCTGGAATATTTTAAGACATAGAAATTAAAATTACTGTCTACCGCCGCGGTATGATGACTGTGCGCTGACTTGCCATATTGAAAATACCTGGTGCAAGTACCGAAACAGGTCACACCAAAAATTCTTTGAATAACTTTTTCAAAACGAGGACACCTTCGGCAGTGTTCGGCAACGCTCCGGGGGTTTTTCAGCCAAAATGAAAATGCCTTGCCAGATACTGTGTAAAGTTGGGCCAAAGAAATTGTAGGTCTCGCCAATGTGTACTAAAACTTAAACCACAAATTGGAAGACAGGCTGGACCTTATCCTCTTAGAAGGTATTTGTATTATTATTATTATTATTATGAGTATTCCACGATGTTTGGAATTTGATGGTGCTACGAATGATCTACAGAAAACAGCTATTAAGATTTACATAGGCTAACTATAGACTCATACAATTCAACTCGAAGGTGAAATATGTACATTATTTTTTGATGTGATTAAATTACATATTTGGGGAGGTTTTATCAGTCCGCAAATATTATAATATAACGAAACCACAGATATGTCAGTAATCCCATCTGACTGAAGTAAATGCGCAAAATTCAACACATAGATGTTTCAAGTCAAACTATGGACGTGAGGTAACTTCTTTTTTTTTCAGGACAATTAAAACTCGAAATGTCGGTAAGGCAAATTCGAAAGCGAGGACCATATATGTATGTCATACATTTTACTTAGCTGCTAAATCTTTCAAAAAATCCCACCGATTCTGAGATAAATGCGAAAATAAAAAATTTGGATTTGTCGAAATTGCTACACTGTGAAGAGCGGCCATGTTTTTTTCGGTTTATAAACAAAACAAAAATTTGAAATATGAAAAGTAACAATTTTTTATAATTGACAAGACCTCAATGCAGAACCATGCCTAGCGGGAAATATATTATAATTAACATGTCGTTGCATCTTTGCCTCTGATCTTAAAAAAAAAATAAAAATTTATTATTCTTTACCTAAAAGCTCATCCTAAATCATGAATATTTCATGTATATACATAGTAATTATCATACAAAAATATAAACAAAGCGAAAAACACGTTCGTAAAAGCAAAAATGGCATATCAAGGAAAAGTCCATCGTTTGAAAAAATTGTAACATATTCCGATGTTGCTAAACATTTAGGTGACAGAGCAGGATAGGAAGAGGGTTTTGAAGCATCGAAGCGAATAACGTTCTAAGTTACAAAATCAGAATTTGTCAGGAGAGCAAAAAAACGCTAAAGTCATATATTTTAAATCTATTTTTCTCATCTGTCTCCCTTAACTTTTTCTTTTATATCTTTCATATTATGAGTTTTACACCTTTTTCATGATCTTCCAGTGCCGTTACGAATCACTTTCGACGCTTCAATGCAAAATAATGTATGTCACTTTAAATTACCCTACTATTTTTAAATGCATTTTTACAGTTTTGGTGTCAAATTTTAGAAAATTGGTTAACTGGAGAGCAATACAAAATGTTTTATGCAATGAAACTGGTTTTGAAAAATATTACACTTAGAACGTTATTTGCGATGATGCTTCAGCTGACAAGCACTGTATGATTGTTTAGTTCTTTTCCAGCATTTGGTTTACAACACTAATCACATGTCAAAAGCCATTAAAACTTTTCTGTGTATGTACTAATTAAAATTAGAAAAAATCAAAATTAGGCAATTCAAAATTTAAGACTGCCATATTTTCTTTGTTGTCATTTCTTATATAAAATTTGAATAGCACAATAAAATTAAGCAACCCAATGCGCAGGTGTGCTATTTTGCTTTTCCTTGTTTTTTCGGTTTCTCTAGTTTCAAAAGTAAAAGAGCCACGAACACAAAAATTCAATATTTTCTGACAAATTTGTATGAAAATTTAATTTAATGTATTCAGACACAACATTCAACTCATGTAGTGCTCTCAAGTTTTGTGTTGTTGAAATTGTACATAAAACTATAAAAGACCTTGTGAATTTCCTTAATAATAAACACTTAAGCTGTAGATGCAACACCGCAACATAGATATATTGTGATAAGTCCTAATACTTATGTAAGATGTCAGATACGTACCTCACTGTTACAATTTCCTACTGGTGCGCTTATTGTATCATGAAATGTTGTCATTATATATTTTTTCTTTGACATTTGAAGTCAATCCCGGGATTGTTTTTTATTAGTCCCGAAATCTCGAAAAGCAGTTAAAAAATCCCGAATGTTTAAAATAGCTAGTTTTTTACGAATAATATGATATTAAGTTGGATTAAGGCAGTTTTTTGAGCTTTTGGTTTTATATATAATCATAAAAGCAGGGTATAAAAATTAACACCTAATATTACAGCCCACTTATGAATGGAGAGAAATTTTATAAAATTCCTAACTTTTTCGCTTGTTGATTTGCATTAACTTCCAAAGCAGCTAGGAGAAACCGTAAGAAGATGTTTGGTTATTCCCGGTCTTGTACTAATATAAAAATATGTAAAGAAAAAATTATAGGATATATTTAAACTCTACTTACATATTTTTTATATATATTTAAGCATCTTGTTGGTAATGAAAATAATATTGATGTACTGTCTTCAGTTTATTTGTTAAAATGTATAAAATATCTAAATAATACATATTCGGGATCTCGAAACTTTTGGGCTCACAAAACTAAAATAGCTGCCATCCCTACTATGCCTTTAAGGTGCTGTAATTTTTATTAACCCGTTTCTTATCCGTGATAAAAAATGTCCTGAATTCGACACTATCACCGACCAGAACTCCGGTCACCCATTGAAGACTTGTAAAAAGGCGGGATACTACCAAACGGCCACGTCGATTGTAAAATCGCGGATTTATTGCTTTTATGAGCTTTTTTCAGGCACTTCAGTAATATGTACAGTTAGACACAAAATTAAAGATGTCTTTAAGAATTTGGACAAAGTTCAGGGGAGCTTAGCAAAATGGCCATCCAAATTTTCAACGTTTTTGGCAGATTTTTCTTAGTTTTGTAGGACAATCAATTTCAGTGGTATGATGTGAAAGTTAGAACTAATTTAAATATTTTCCTGATTTTTAAGAATTTTTTTCGATGAGGGTGTTAAGTAATATCTTTCATGCAACGCATGAACAAAATTTAATTTCGCATAAAAAATTACTTAACACCATCGACGAAAATCGTTCTTGAAAATCAGGAAAATATTTCAGCTAGTTCTAACTTGCATATAATTATACTGCTTGGTCTACCAAACTGAGTCCTCAAAAATTTCATACAAAATCTGCCGAAGAAGTTGAAAGTTTAGATGACCGTTTTACTCTCCTGAGCTTTGTGAAAATTTTAAAAGACATTTCAAATGGTTTCTGTTATACAATTAAATGGAAATTAATTCCACTACTAGTTATTGTTGACTAAAAAATCGAAATAAAATACTCATATTTGGAAAGAATTTCCATATTTCAAAGTATAAATCCAAAAAAAAAGATTTGATTTTTTTTTCATTTTTCAAAACTGACGTATGTATATGACTAATAAAACCATGAAAGAGCTCCGAATTTTTTTATATTCATAAAAGGCATGAGTTTCAGCTGAACGTAATATTGTGTATTGCCTGTACAACTTGTAGATATGAGAGCAACGCAAATTCATATATGGTAATAGCAGGGCGAATTCGGCAATATTCGCTGTGCGTTGAAGATCTTTAAAAATACTGAAGCACTTTCGAAGTTGTTAAATTTAAACTTGACACTGCCAAATTTTCCAAAACTAAATATGCCAGCAAAAAATTCATTTGCTTTGCAAGTGCCGTTCGGCAAAAAACTGTAGGTCCTGCCAACTTGTAGGAAAACTCAAAAGCAACACACCACAAGTTGGAAAGAGAAGCACGGCTAAAAATCTCGTTAGAGGTTATGATAATAAAATAATTACACATTCATATTTATTTTTTATTTATGTGACAAAAGCTTATTTAATTAAATTCAATAATGTGCTCAGAGGGTTAATAAAATATGCCCGAAAAGCTTCATAACTAACACATCAGCAACACTAATAAGGCAGTTTATGTGAAGACCAGGCATGTTATACCTTTCAAAATCATACTTTTTTATGTTTTAACTTGAATTTTTTTAAATTCACATATTTCTTACACCCGAATAAGCTTTTTCCACTAATTTTATGTTATAGATTATTATAATATGTAATGTAATTTTTTTTTCAAATTCTTCTAGCGTGAAAGGAACTTAAAAACTTTTAGTACTATTTAAGGGAGTAAATTAGCATTTTTCCAAAAACTGATTCGTACTGAATTAGCGGAATTAACTCTCCAAAAGAATCAAATCAACTGAATGGCCATTCTGAATTAAAGAGCTTTTCTTCGTAATTCTATTTTGAATTCTTGTTGAATTGACACTTGGTGGATTTATAAATCATGATTTCTGTAAAGAATTGCTGAATGCGTAAATTGAAGTTAAATTCTTCAACGATGAAAAGAATTTCAAGTACTGAATGAAGAAAAACTATGATTTCAAAGAGCAAAAGATTTAATTCTTTAACAGCTCTGCAAAGCGTGCCTCTCACAAATTTTTGTTTAGCATTTTTTTCCAATTTCAGCTAAATCAGAAATCAAAGGCATAGGTACAGTGGCGTACCAAAAAATTTGGGAAATAAAATTTTTAAATCTATTCATCCATTCACTTATCTCTAATAAAACTCTGGAAAAGTTGTGTCTGCTCATTGAAAATTCCCTTGAAAAAATGACTGGGGGTGACTTAGGGAATGTTGCAGGGTCCATGTGAACCATTTTTAGAATTATGGTCTGTCTGTTTGTCCGTTTGAAAGTAAGGATCTCGGAAACTGAGAAACGGATTTTAATTAGACATTCCCTGGTGGACAGCTTGGAGCCCTAAACTTTATTTTATCTAATCGCCCAATAAACAAAAAAGATATAGTCATTTTAAGTGAGGTACCTATGACATTTTTTTTTGTAAATAGATTTCTATGAAGAAAAATTCACTTTGTTTGTCAAAAAAATAACAAAGCATGCCTCTCACAAATTTTGGTTTAGCATTTTTTTTCAATCTTCTATACTATAATAAAACTGTAGAAAAGTCGTGTCTGTACATTGAAAATTTCTTTGAAAAAATGACTGGGGATGACTTGAGGAATGTTATAGAGTCCATCTCAACCATTTTTAGACTTATTGTCTGTCTGTTTGTCTGTTTGTCCGTTTGAACGTAAGGATCTCGGAAACTAAGAAACGGATTTTAATGAGACTTTTTCTGGCGGACAGCTTGAAGCTTAGAAGGAGCCCTAAACTTTATTTTATCAAAATCGCCCAATAAACAAAAAAGATATAGTCATTTTAGTCATTTGTAGGAAAAACTGAAAAAGCAACACACCACAAGTTTGAAAGAGAAGCTCGGCTAAAAATCTCGTTAGAGGTTATGATAACCTGTTGGTATATCGCCGCCATTAGTTTTTTTTTATACCTTTCATGAACATGAAATGGTATTATAACTTTGGTCCGATGTTTGTAAATATGAGAAGAAGAAGAGATAGACCCATCAATAAGTATACCGAAATGATCAGGATGACGAGATGAGTTGATTTAGCCATGTCCGTCTGTCCGTCTGTACGTCTGTCCGTCTGTCCGTCTGTCTGTCTGTCTGTTTGAACGCAAACTAGTCCCTCAGTTTTTGAGATATTTGGCTGAAATTTGGTATGCGGCCACCATTTTCCAATATAGGAATCATTTGTCGGAACCAGCAAGATCGGACCAATATAACATATAGCTCCCATACAACCGATTATTCCGATAAACGGATTTTGGGCTATAACTCCTGTAATTAAACACGAAGGAACGTGAAATTTTATAAGTGTTGCTATTTTTATATGTGAAATATCAATGCTGAAAATCATAGAGATGGGATAAATATTTCACATAGCTCCCATACAATCGATTATTCCGATAAACGGATTTTGGGCTATAACTCCTGTAATTAAACACGTAGGAACGTGAAATTTTGTAAGTATTGCTATTTTTATATGTGAAATATCGATGTTGAAACTCATAGAGATGGGATAAATATTTCACATAGCTCCCATACAATCGATTATTCCGATAAACGGATTTTGGGCTATAACTCCTGCAATTAAACATGTAGAAACGTGAAAGTTTGGACGTATTGCTTTTTTTATATGTGAAATATCGATGTTGAAAATCATCGAGATTGGATAAATATTTCACATAGCCCCCATACAATCGATTGTTCCGATAAACGCATTTTGGTAGATAACTCCTGTAATTATATAGGTAGGAACTTGAAATTTTGGAAGTATCGCTATTTTTATATGTGAAATATCGATGTTGAAAATCATTGAGATGGCATACATATTTCACATAGCTCCCATACAATCGATTATTCCGATAAGCGGATTTTGGGCTATAAGTCCTGTAATTAAACACATAGGAACGTGAAATTTTGGAAGCGTCGCTATTTTTATTAGTAAAATGTCGATGTTGAAAATCATTGAAATGGGATAAATATTTCACATAGCCCCCATACAATCGATTGTTCCGATTAACGGATTTTGGTAGATAACTCCTGTAATTATATCGGTAGGAACGTGAAATTTCGTAAATGTTGCTATTTTAGAATGTGGAATGTCGATGTTAAAAATTAATGAGATTGGACCAATATAACACATCGTCCCCATATAATCGATAGCTCCGATAATTTCGGTATGAGCTAAAGTTAAATTCACACAGGCTGTACTGGGGATCAAACAGTGAAAATCGTGACGCTTATTCATGAAAGGTATTTAGCCTTCGGCACAGCCGAAGACAGCTTTCCTTACTTGTTTTTTTTTTTAATATGTATATTAGGGTGTTCATAAAAATTCATTAATATTTTTATAATTCATAAAAATTCAAATTACAAAGTATGTTCTTAAGCATAGGGACGAGTGTGTTCGCGTGTGTGGCTCCAAAACCGGTGGTTTTGGGGTCCCCACAATTTCTCTATGATATTTTTCCAATAAGATGCCCGTCTTAATTTGACTGGGTGTCTCTTTTTAATAAAACTGAGTAGATAATCACATAATATTAAGAAGATTTTCTTTTTAATATTTCAAATTAAAAAAAAAAAATGAACGCTCAACCCAGATGTCAAGTCAGTTAGTCTAATCTACACTACCATGCCATCGTATACTTAACTTGCCAACGTCTAATTACACCTTTGTTCTTTTTGCCTCACCACATGTCCACTTGCCTTATTGCCATCACCGCAAATCGAACAAGGAATTATTAACTGCTGAACGGAAATTTCTACCATGATGCTATCGTGTGCTTGGCTTGGTAGCGTCGAATTACATATTCGAAGAAGGCATACCTGAATTTGAATTAATAAGGGATCTTCTAAAAATATATAGTTTTCCTTTTCAATAAATTCAATATGAATCTAGAGAAAATAAGAGGATTTTCTCATTAATTTACTTTAAACATTCTCATAAAAACAAGCAGATTTCTTCTAACTTTTGACAAAAGTACATAAAAAATTCATAAATAAGAAGCTAACTCCTTTTTTTTAGCCGATTTCCTTTTAAATAAATTTGAGAAGAAATTCAAGCTAAAATTTATAAGATTTCCTGACACAAATTTCTTAAAATTTGTCCCCACTCGCTCTCCCCGGCCAAAAAGCTTTTTTAGACGTCGATCTCTTTGATTATAGGTGAACTGTTTGGCTCTGTGCGGTTTCCCTGGTTTCGGTATAAAAACAACCTTAACCTCTGTCCACCTGTTAGGAATATATCCTAGCAGCAGGAATGCTCTATATAAATTTGATAGGACTGGAGCTGTAGAGTTAATTCCTTGCTGCAACAGACAAGGATAGACCCCATCCGGTCCTGGGGATTTGAAAGGACAGAAAGTCGATAAAGCCCATTGGACATTGGTTAGCTCTGCTGCCAGGCTCTTTTCTCTTCCACTAATAGTTGGAGAATCTACTATAGGATGTGAGTGTTGATAGCCTGGTATACAGTCCGGAAAGTGAGTAGCAAGCAAGAGTTTGCATGTGTCTTCCGGCTGCTTGGTGTAGCTCCCATCTGAATTCTTCAGAGTACCAATGACGTTGATATGGCCTCTCACAAGGGCCTTTTGGAGCCGCACTGCCTTAGGAAGATCTTTAATGTTTTCGCAGTGTTCTCTCCACGTCGCCCTCTTAGACTTCCTAAGTTCTTTATTGTAGGAGGTTAGGGCATTTTTATAGGATACCCAGTCTCCCGTGTCTTTAGCTGTATTGAACAACCTTCTTTCTTGACATCTTAATTGTGTAAGCTTTTTGTTCCACCAAGGCACATCCCGTTGTACACGTTTTTTAGCCTGGGGACAACTCTCATTAAAAGCCGTTATAATATCTGACTGAAATTGTTCAGCTTCTGCCTCAATCTCACGCACCGTAGTTATCGGTTTTTGTAAGAAATTGCCACTTTCTTCCATGGTGAAACGAAATAGTTCCCATTTCGTCTTCCTTGGATTTCTGAAAACGGACTCATGCTCATAGTAGTGACCCATGTCGAGCACAATATGTTTGTGGTCCGACATTGATTCCTCCCCCGAGACGTGCCAATTTGTGACAGCGAAGGCCATGTTTTGGCTACATAGAGTAAAGTCAAGAACCTCCCCTCTAATAGCATTAAAAAAAGTGGGTTCATTACCACGATTTATGACATTGTTGTTATGACTACTAATAAACTCCAGGAGGTGCTCACCCCTGTTATTTATGTTCGTACTACCCCAAGCTGTATGGTGGGAGTTTGCGTCACAGCAGAGGACCCATGGGATACCCTTCTGTTGACAATACTCAATGAGGGATTTGGATTCAGCAGTAGGGGCTGTTTCCTCCTCCCCGGGAAAGTAAGCTTCTTGGGGTTGGAATTTTTGCCAAAACTGCAACCAAATCATCCGTCATGAACTGTAGGAGCGAAACAAAATCCAGTTTCTTGTTTAGAAGTATCGCCGCCCTGGGACGGGAACCGGTGGCATAGATTAATTTACCGTCAGTACTGCTTAAACCTTTTACAGAACCATGTAAAATCCATGGTTATTGAATGAAGAGCACTCCCAGACCTTCTCTGCTGAATCTTCTGCTAAGAACATCCGAAGCTGCCTTGGCATGGTGAAGATTCACCTGAAGGCATTTTAGACGCCTTGAACTGCGAGAGTTTGCTGGGAGGGCTGACATCTGTTCCCCATCAAAGCTTGTGAACAGAATTTTGTTCTCAAAAGAACAGAAGTTAAATCGTACGTGTTGCCAGTATTGGTAAGTTAAAATGGAATTTGATACTTTTCACGCCAAATATTATTACTTGTGGCTTTCTTGCATTTATATTGCGTAATATTAGCATTTTATTATATTTTTATACCCAGCGTGAAGATTCACTTGGAGGCATTTTAGACGCCTCGAACTGCGAGAGTTTGCTGGGAGGGCTGACATTATAAAGATTTTTTGCGGTCCCTATTCGCGACCGATGACTTTAGGTTGCCGCTGAGCAAAGCATCCCCATTAGATGCCTGACTTGGGCTCGTTTTTTTGTCGACCCCGGGTCTAGGGTGTTCGCTACGTAATTAAATTATTTGTCGGCTTTGAGAGGGCGGTGGAGTCTCGATAATCGTAGCTTCTGCTGTGGACTCCAGCTGAATCTTAGTTTGTACATCCTCCAAGCCTTTCGTCACCTCTGCCGATTTTGAGCTGCAGGCTGTTTGTTCTACAGCCTTCTTTTCTACCGCAACATGTTCATCATTGCCGATGGCTTCATCAGCTACCCGGGGCAGAGACGGTTTGGTTTTAAGCCCAAGTTTCATTTTGGCATACGCCAAACTGATTGTATTATTATGGTGACGGATTGTTTCAGTTGACACATCTTAGACTTCGTTACTTATTTAATCTCCGTTGGGTAAAATCTATGCCGTAGGGCATAGCGTGAAATATAAAAAATCGTAGAGCCTTACTTAACTGTTCTATGGTCTTAATTTTTTTAATCCTATTTAGGACCAGGCCCGGCAAAATAGGTGGGTACGGTGGGTAGTTGTACCCACTCAGAAAATTCCGGGTGGGTAAAACACTCACCCCGATTTTGATGACATTTTTCGAAAAATTTATGTTTTTTGAGACTGGCAGTACGTGCGTGCCAGAAATCAATCAGCTGAATCATGTATTTGTTAGTGTAATTTGATAGAGACTTGTCAAAGTACAAACGAGAACATAAACACACACACACACAAACAAATGTAAAGCTGATTACCCAATGCAGGCTTGATTTGCTTGCCTTGCTTACCTAGGCTTACCTGGCTTTGCTTTGAAAGCTTCTATGGCCAAATAGAAGCTTCAAAAGCTGTCAGAAATACAGGATGAGACAAATAAGACAACAACAAGACAAATAGTAAAGCGTGTAAAGCGCTGTCAAATAGAGATTTGGGCTATTCGACGCTTTGAAGCGCTTCAAGAAAGCAAACCAAGGCTGTCACTGGGCCAACTTTCATACATTTCAGTAGAGTTCAAAAGAACTTTGACATTTCTCAAGGCAAAGCGAGCAAGGCAAGCGTGCATTGGGCCATCACCTTAAGCGCCTTGATTTTGACAACTATGCTTGCAATTGAAAATGAAAAAAAAATCAGCTGTTCAACTAACTCGACCTGCAAGACTGCCAGTATTCTCCCTTAAAAATCGTCAAAATCACCAAATTTTACTAGCATGTTACAGCTGCTAACTAGGATTGGAAATTATGGAACTATCGAGTTTATCGAAATATGCGTTGGTATTGCGATACCTACTTTTCCCCACAGTCATTTTGTTATTGCACAGCCCTGTCGACCTTCATGAGCTGAATTCGACTTCATGTCTATTATTAAGAGAAACCAAACTGGAAAGGGGGTTGAGGTGAAAAGAACGATGGATAAATTTATAGTGCGGCGGAAAAGAAATAACGAAGTGAGCGTGGAAGATGCGGTTAGACAAGTCGATGTGGAACAACTGACAGAAATTCCGTATACTAAAGCTGACGAGCGCGTTGATGTAGTAGATTGCAATCGAAATCAATACCAAGAAAGCAATAAAAACGATATTAAAAAACGTAAGTAAAAACAAGTAAGGAAAGCTGTCTTCGGCTGTGCCGAAGGCTAAATACCTTTCATGAATAAGCGTCACGATTTTCACTGTTTGATCCCCAGTACAGCCTGTGTGAATTTAACTTTAGCTCATACCGAAATTATCGGAGCTATCGATTATATGGGGACGATGTGTTATATTGGTCCAATCTCATTAATTTTTAACATCGACATTCCACATTCTAAAATAGCAACATTTACGAAATTTCACGTTCCTACCGATATAATTACAGGAGTTATCTACCAAAATCCGTTAATCGGAACAATCGATTGTATGGGGGCTATGTGAAATATTTATCCCATTTCAATGATTTTCAACATCGACATTTTACTAATAAAAATAGCGACGCTTCCAAAATTTCACGTTCCTATGTGTTTAATTACAGGACTTATAGCCCAAAATCCGCTTATCGGAATAATCGATTGTATGGGAGCTATGTGAAATATGTATGCCATCTCAATGATTTTCAACATCGATATTTCACATATAAAAATAGCGATACTTCCAAAATTTCAAGTTCCTACCTATATAATTACAGGAGGTATCTACCAAAATCCGTTTATCGGAACAATCGATTGTATGGGGGCTATGTGAAATATTTATCCAATCTCGATGATTTTCAACATCGATATTTCACATATAAAAAAAGCAATACGTCCAAACTTTCACGTTTCTACATGTTTAATTGCAGGAGTTATAGCCCAAAATCCGTTTATCGGAATAATCGATTGTATGGGAGCTATGTGAAATATTTATCCCATCTCTAAATCAACTCATCTCGTCATCCTGATCATTTCGGTATACTTATTGATGGGTATATCTCTTCTTCTTCTCATATTTACAAACATCGGACCAAAGTTATACACCAAAATTATCCCAAATATATCCTAAAATAATCCCAAAACCACCCCAAATAGACCCTCAAATGTTCCCAAAGTAACCCAAAAATTATCCCAAAATGATACAAAATTATCCAAAAATGGCTCCAAAATGAACCGAAAATTACCCAAAATTGTACCAAATTAATCCGAAATTGAACCCAAAATGATCTCAAGCAAGCCCCAAAATTATCCCAAAGTGATGTTCTCAAAATAATCTAAAATATCCAAATATGATCCCATAATACAAAATACAATTACAATACGGTAAAATGGTAACCCTGGGTGGCAACCCTACTTGAAAATATTTTAGCTGGTATGTCGGCGACAATACCTTTACTTTGATACCCAAAACTACCCAAAAATGATCCCAAAATGACCCTAAAATTATCCCAAATTGGTCCAAAAATAATTCACAAATTACCCCAAAAATACCCTTAAATGTACCCTAAACGATTCGAAAATTACCACAAAATTATCCAAAAATGATCCCAAAATAATCCTTGAATAGTCCCTCAGATGTTCCCAAAATAACCCAAAAATTATCCCAAATCAATCATACTATCTACATACCAAATTTCATCCAAATCGGTCAAGCGGTTCTCGAGATAGTACCGGATATAGCAATATATTGTGGTAAGGTGGCAACCCTAGGTGGCCACCCTACTTGAAAATATTTTAGTTGGTATCTCGCCGAAAATACCTTTCATATGATACCCATATTGGCATATCTTGCTCCATAATTAAAAAAAAGGGATAGGTGGCAACCCTGTAAACCGCCCCAAGTGGCAACCCTAAAGTGGGTAGTCTTAAAATCGATCATACTATCACCATGCCAAATTTCAGCCAATTCGGTCAAGCGATTCTCGAGATATCACCGGATATACAAATATTTTGTGGTAAGGTGGCAACCCTAGGTGGCAATTCTACTTGAAAATATTTTAGTTGGTATCTCGCCGAAAATACCTTTCATATGATACCCATATTGGCATATCTTGCTCCATAATAAAAAAAAAATGGGTAAGGTGGCAACCCTGTAAACCGCCCCAAGTGGCAACCCTAAAGTGGGTAGCCTTAGAATCCATCATACTATCTTTGTGTCAAATTTCATCCCAATCGGCCAAGCGGTTCTCGAGAAGTCCGAACATACAAATATACAAATATACAAAAATACAAATATACAAGATTAACTCGTTTAAAGATATTAGATATAGCCTCCATACAATCGATTGTTCCGATAACTCGGATCCTATTATTTTGTAGGTTTTTTTATATTATAACAAAGATGTGTAATGTGTATAGTAAATATAGTTAAATTGAAACAGGCTGTACTGGGGATCGAACAGTGAAAATCGTGACGCTTATTCATGAAAGGTATATAGCCTTCGGCACAGCCGAAGACAGCTTTCCTTACTTGTTTTTTTTTTTTTTTGTCAAAGGTGGTGTAGAGGTCGCGCTACTTGTTTTTATAAAAAAAAAATTAGATACTTACAATTTTAATTTCATTTTAACAAGTTTAAGTGCAGTAAAAATTTGGGTTTTTGTGTGTTGTTATTCGGGTTTCATTGGGGAATATTCCTGCAATTCAATAGCCTTCTTGGATGAGTAGAAAGGGTTTAACTCCGGTGCAAATAAAACGCCTACACTGATCTCATTGCGCATTGTTTTTTGGATATATTTCTCATCTGGAAGGTTTATGACATCGCTGATTATGAATCCGATGTCAGTTTTTTTAAATTCAAAATGGCGGGGCCAATATGGCGGTGATTTTTTTGAAAACTAATTGGATTTTATTGAAACTTGGTACTCGGGGGCTTATGAGTTGTCTGATTACGAATCCGATATCGGTTTTTTTTTAATTCAAAATGGTGGATGCAAAATGCACCGCCATATTTTTCAAAACTAATTCGACTGTGTGAAACTCGTCACTGATGGATTTATGAAATCGACTTATATGAACTAGTATCGCTTGTGATCGAAAATTCGACCAATAAAAACTTTAGCGGATCGTGGGGTCGCTAGCCCCGTACCCCCATTCTTAAATTTCGTAGACGCCCCTGAAAATATACCGCCTATACCTCAGTTTTTTTAATTTTCTTTCCATCGGTGCATATTTATTTCCAATCGGTCAAACGGTTCGCTCACAGGAGGTTCCTAAAGGTTTTCATGAGGCGCATTTATTGACATTTATGTATTAATATATATAAATGAAATATGCACCGATGGAAAGGAAATTGAAAAAACTGACGGTATATTTTCAGGGGCGTCCCGAAATTTAAGGATGGGGGAACGGGGCTAGCGACCCAACGACCCCCTAAAGTTTTTATTGGTCGAATTTTCGATCACAAGCGCTACTAGTTCATATAAATCGATGTCATAAATCCATCAGTGACGAATTTCACACAGTCGAATTAGTTTTCAAAAATGCACCGATATCGGATTCGTAATCAGACAACTCATAAGCCCCCGAGTACCAAGTTTCAATAAAATCCAATTACTTTTCAAAAAACCGCCATATTGGACCCGCCATTTTGAATTTAAAAAAACTGACATCGGATTCATAATAAGTGATGTCATAAACCTTCTAGATGCGAAATATATCCAAAAAACCAATGCGCAATGGGGTCAGTGTAGGCGTTTTAGTTGCACCGTTTTCAATTTCGAAAAATACTTTCAGGAGTTAAACCCTTTCTACTCATCCAAGAAGGCTATTGAATTGCAGGAATATTCGCCCAAATTTTTACTGCACTTAAACATGTCAAAATTAAATTAAATTTGCAAGCATCTCATTTTTTTTATAAAAACAAGTAGCGCGTCCTAAAGCACCTTAAAAAAAAAAAAAAATAATAGCAGCCTATTTTTTTGTCACAAGGAATCGTATTTGGGGGTAGCGTTTTAGATTTTCCAAAAAAAAAATTTTTTAACCACGTGCAATAATATATAAAAAATGCATGTTTGTAAAACAGTTCAGAGTTCCACTTTTTCATGGAAAGCACCATTTTTGAGTGACCTAAGGAGAGTGTACCAGGAAATTGTTTTTTTAAATGGTAGTAGAACGACGTACCGCCCGTTCTCTGATCTTGCAGCTGTTGCTTTGTAGAAGGCTTCACAATACTTATCGTCAGCTGTAGTAGCGGGAATTGGAGGAAGTTCTTCGACATTCCAGAATTTTCTCAATTTTGAATTAAGGTTGTCATTTGAAATATCTTCCACTTGCGTTGTGAACGTGGACTTTTTCTCTTTGACTTGGTTGTTGGAAATTTTCTCAACACCTTATAGTATTATTTGGGGAATTAGATCGCTTCCCAATAATATACCGATTTGATCGGGTGTATAGCAGTTTGGATCGGCAAGTTTCAAATGTGAAAACTTTTGCCAGTGCGCTTGGGAGCATGTTTGTCAGTCGCGGCAGAACTATAGCGTGTGCTTTCATTCTTTGATCCGCATTTGAGTTTTGAACTACTCTTCCGCCCATTCCCGAAATTTCAAAGTTGACTGATTTTTCATTTTTCATTTATAAATTTAAAGTTTGTTGGACCTTCGATGCTATAAAAGATCGTTCTGATCCTTGGTTGATTACGGCCCTTAGCTTAAATCCTTCTCCTCGTTGTTCGATGGAGACGATTGCTGTAGGTAGTAAAGTTTTGCTTTCATTTTCTGAATGAAGCGTTTGTATTCTGTCTTCTTTTAGACCAGTGGTTCTTTCAATAGACTTTCGACTATTTTGGGAGTTATTATAATTGTTCATATGAAGCATCGAATGGTGTCTCCCCTAGCAATGTGAGCTGTTGTGAACACTTGGACACAGTGGCGTAGATAGCTTTTTGCAATGGGGGATTACGAAAACATCAACTTCATAAAATTTTCTATCCAAATTTTATTTTCTGTTGATTAAAAAGTGGTTTATAAGCGTGGTACAAAAAAATGTGTACATTAGGTTGCATCGAAAAAAATATTCAGTCTGTCACCTTAATTTCAAAGTTTATGTCGAAGAAAATGTTTGACTTCAACTTTTTTGTTTAAGTATCCACGAAAAAACGCTGAATCGAGTTTTTTTTTTCTATAACTTTCCTATACTTTGTCCGGTATTTAAAATTTAAATGACACCGGATTTACTATGCACACGGCGAGCGCCGTGGTTTAGCGGTTAAGTGCTCGGCCTACTACACCAAGTCATGTCATATCAATGCCCGGCAAAAACCAACATCAAAAATTATTTCGAAGAGGAATTTTTGTAAACGGGTCGCCCCTCGACAGTAGTTTGGCAAACTCTCCCGGTGTATTTCTGCCATGAGAAGTTTCTCAGCAAAAACTCATTTGATTTGCAAGTGCCGTTCGGAGTCGGCAAAAAACTGTAGAACCGTCAACTTGTTGGAAAAAAATTAAAGCAGCACACTACAAGTTGGAACATAAGCTCGGCAAAAATCTCGTTAGAGGTTATGATAACCTGTTGGTATATCGACGCCATCATTTTTTTATATTAATTTGTATACCACTAATCTCAGAAAATTATGAGGATTTAGCAAAAAAAATATTATTTTTCCTAAGCAAACGTAGTGATCGCTGAGTGGGGACTAAAATGTTTCGCTAACTTTATTACTTTTTTACTTAGTTTGTTTATTAATCAAAATTTTTGTTAAATCAAACTATCGTACGTACTGTGATGAAAGCATATATAAAAAATAATAGGAATTTTAGCCTCCACCAAGCGCTTAGTATGTTATGTATAACTGGGCCAACTAAACAAAATTGCTTTTTTTTTTGGAAAATTGTTTTGATTCTCAGAATGGTGATGGCATTGCTAGGTTAGATTTTGTAGACCTTACCTCATTTTGGTTTAAAACTGACTAACCATTCTTGAAAAAACCCTTTCCTGATTATATTTTTGGGGGAAATTGAATTCCCTACAAAAACTGTCAACACTGAAATTTTCTCATACTAGCCATTTTCTAGTATTCTAGCCTCAAACAATTGCATGGCTTTTTGTTTTTGTTTTCAAAAATTGTCAAAAATGCAAATGTCCAATATGTTCAATCTTATTTTTAGCCAGTGCCTGTATGACACTACGAATTTCCCAGTTTTTTTCATGTATTTTTTTATAAACTGTTTTCCTGATTTGATTTCTTCTATGTAAAAATATAAGCAAAATACAAAGAAAAAATAGATTTATATTTTTCTAAAATGTGATGTAGCCTTCGTGAGTAATGATCTTAAATTGTTCCATGTTCGGGGTTTTGCCAAAAACGGTTCCACAAAGCGTGTTGTGAAGGACTAATCTCGGATTACGATGTGAAATGGTTTAAGGCTAACCGTAACATTATGTACTTGTGTGGAAAATGTGTCAACTTGCCTGAGCGTTTTATTTCATCATTGGATGATATTCGTCTGTCGCAAAAACGGAGCACTGAGTCTCTCATTGAATTCTTTGGTGGTAAAATTAAGGATTTGTTGATGGAAGTGAGTGAGCTAAAACCCCTAATAAACAAGGAGGTTCATGGTGCGAACAACAACAACAGAGCTAATGCTACAAATTTATTGCCTGTGCCTGCTAATCATTTTCCCGCTTTTAGGCAGGCGGGTATTACAGTGGTTGACAATACCAATAACAATTGCTGCTCTAATGCTGTTTTTTCACCTTTGCTTTACCCCTCTTCGGGTTTCAGTACGCCGTTGCTGTCACCAACTGTCTTTAATGCTTTTGGCGCCTTATCTGCTACTTCGGCTAACAATATGATTCAGCTAAATAATATGTAAACCATTACAGCTGATCTTGTAATTGGTCCCCAACCTGCTTGTGCGCATAATAGTGTGACTGTCACGAATGCAAATATAACTCTGCAAATGAGGCTGTTGTTGTAGCAGAAAATGATTCCGATGTTCAACATTTGAATGTGGCTTCGGTTAAAATCAACAGAGTTAGCAATGACTCTGCTGCAAATAAAAAAAGTCAATTCTGTTACCGAGGCTGTTGTTGTTGCTAAAAATGCAACAGCAGTCCAAACTACGGATACGCCTGCTGTGAGTACAGAAACTGTTATTAATTCTTCTACCGTCATGTCTGAAAATGATGATGTTGTTGCTGAAAATGCAGCAGTTGGTCAAATTACCAATACGGCTGCTGCTAAAATCAATCAAGTAAACAAAAAATCTAACAGAAATAGAAACAGTCGATCTGGCCAATGCTAATGAGATTGATAGGAACAATGTTGTTGATTCGGCAATAAATAAAATCGCTGGTTTTTCGAATACTGCTGCTGAGGTTATTGACAATGCTGGAGTTTCGTGTGACGTGGTTGAGAATGCAGAAATTGTTATGAATTCTTCATAATTAGCAATGACTCTGCTGCAAATAAAAAAATTCAATTCTGTTACTGAGGCTGTTGTTGTTGCTAAAGATGCAACAGCAGTCCAAACTACGGATACGCCTGCTGTGAGTACAGAAACTGTTATTAATTCGTCTACCGCCATGTCTGAAAATGATGATGTTGTTGTTGCTGAAAATGCAGCAGTTGGTCAAATTACCAATACGGCTGCTGCTAAAATCAATAAAGTAAACAAAAAATCTAACAGAAATAGAAACAGTCGATCTGGCCAATGCTAATGAGATCGATAGGAACAATGTTGTTGATTCGGCAATAAATAAAATCGCTGGTTTTTCGAATACTGCTGCTGAGGTTATTGACAATGCTGGAGTTTCGTGTGACGTGGTGGAGAATGCAGAAATTGTTATGAATTCTCCGAAGTTGCTGATGCTGTCAATAATGCTAACAATGTTGAATTTGTTGGTGCTGCTGGTTATTCGGGTGATATTGATACGAATTCAGCTGGTCCACGGTTGGTTACGGCCGTGCCGCCTCGTCGTACTATTTTCGTATCACGTTTGGATCCATCTTTGGCGGATGCTGATATTGTTAGCTATATATTAGAAAAGCTTAGTCTTACGAATTCTAGTAACGTTAGAGTACATAAATTTGTTTTTAATTTGAGAGGGATTTTTCATCTTTTAAGATATCAGTTCCTGATGAGTATGTAGATAAGGTTCTTGAGAAATCTAATTGGACGGTACATTCGTTGGTGTGTTTGTACACTAATAAGTCAAAAGCCGAGACTCCATACCTACTGGTTCAAAAAACTTGGTTACCAACCATGCTACTACGACTCAAAAGTAACCATTCATTACCAGAATGTTCGTGGTTTACGTTCTTAGTTGAATGATCTTTATCTTAATAGTTTTAATTTTACAGGGCAAGTTATTGCGTTTACAGAGACTTGGATAAAACCAGATAATTTAAATACTCAGTTATTTTCAAATGACTACCTTGTTTAACGATGTAATCGTCAGTCGAGAGCAGGCGGTGTTCTGATTGCTGTATCGTCCAGTATTTCAGCTGAGTTGTTGAATTTTGACAACGTGCATGAAATTGAATTCTTAGCTGTAAAGCTCTTCTTCCCAAATTTTTTTTATATATATCCTGTTCCTATATACCGCCTCGGTCGGATATGAATGTTTACGATTGCCATTAAGCAGCTATCCACAGCCTGCATTCTTGCTTGCGCGATAATGATCGCCTAGTGGTTCTTGGGGACTTTAACTTACCATTGGTCAGTTGGATATGCAACGATAATTCAAACGTTTTGAAGTGAGCTCTCGTTTCGCTCGTTTTGCTACCCATGATTAGTCTGATCTTTATGCATGTAACGATATTGAGGCTGCCTTAACTATGTTTTACAGTAACATTAATGGCTTCATTAATCTTTGCGTTCCTGTTCAGTTTTTTAAGGCTTAAAGTAGTAAGCCACCTTGGTTCACAAGACAACTTGCTAACCTTAATAGCATTAAATCTAAGCTCTATAAGCGTTTCAAAAGATCTGGTTCTTCGGTAGATTTTTCTAAATACTTAGTTGCCCGGTGCGATTTCCAGTTCTTGAGCCAAAATTGCGGCAAGTCCTATTTGACTAGATGCAAAATGGAATTTTTTAATAATCCAAAAAAATTGTATGGTTTTGTTAACTCAAAACGAAAATCTTCGGGACTTTCATCTTCTTTGTCTTTGGGAGATAAAAATGCTAGCCATGATCATCATGTTGCTGACTTTTTTAAATCTAGCTATTCAACCTGTGCTCAAGTTGCTAGCTATCCATATAAAATAAGTAGTTCTAATTGCATTATTAATCCAGTCGTTGACAGTTCAACTGTTCTCCAGAGTCTCCTAGCTCCGAAACCGATTTTTTCTCCAAGGCCTGACGATATTCCTGGTTGTGTGCTTAAGTTCTGTGCCGTGAATCAGACAGAACCGATCCTGAAATTGTTCAATTTATCTTTGCAATCGGCGTCTTTCCCGTCAATTTGAAAACAGTCATTTATTATACCTCCACACAAAATAGGTAGTAGATCTAATATTGAGAAATATAGAGGAATTGCCGAGCTTTCAGCTATTTCCAAAACTTTTGAACAAATAATTACCAGCCAACTTCAACATTCGTGTATCTCCATATTATAAGGTGACCATCCGTCCTCCTTTGAGGAGGATTGCCCTCCGTAAATGCGGGTTGTCCTCCGAAAAATTTGTGTCCTCCTCTTTGACGATTTTGTCTTCCTTTTTTGACGACTTTATACTCCTTTTTTTGTTTGCACCACAATTTTCATACGAATTTGTGGAATCTTGCAAAGTCTTTTTAGGTAACTTCCCGTTGAGCTAGAGACTTGAAACTTGGAACATAGTTCATAACTCCGTGACAAAGCAATGTGAATGAAAAAAGTGTCAGCTAGGTGGTGAAATTGAGATTCTTGCGATCGACTTTTGATTAACTTCCTGGCAACCTAGGGACTTATCGGTATAATTGAAAATCATTGAAACACAGGGGAAATTTTGCGCAACTTCCTGGTAAGCTATTGACTTGAAACTTGACACATTTGTCAGAACCCGTGGACAATGCAATCTCTCATCAAAAAATTCCGATAAGTTGGGAACGGATCGAGATATTTCGAAAACTATTTTGAAGTTGAGAATCATGCGATCGACTTTTGACTAACTTCCTGGTAACATAGGAACTTGAAACTTTTCATTTAGTTGATAGAACGCTGGCAATACGATTTGTAAAAATCAAAATTTCAATAGGTGGCGCGCTGGTCGATATAATTGCAAATCTTTTCAATGTTTTAAAACGCAGGGGGAATCTTGCGATCGATCTTTTAGTAACTCTCCGGTTCAATTCAATACTTATTTATTATTTTCGTATTTATATTCGTATTTTTCACGATGTTAAATAAATATGCGTACATACATATGTACATATATTAAAAAAGATGTGTTTTAATGCCGACAATTTGTCCTCCTTTTTCGCCAAAAGTTTCGATCGTCTCAGTAATTTTTATGATTTTAGTGCATTTGTCCTCTTTTTCGCTCGAAAATTATGGTCACCTTACATATTATCACCCTGTCAGCATGGTTTTGTGAGAAGTAGATCAACCACCACAAACCTATTAGAGTTTACTTCTTTAGTTCGGGATGGTTTTTTGGCAAAAAAGCAAACGGATATGATTTATACTGATTTCAGTGATGTCAATGATACAGGACACTCTTTTATTCGCAACACAGTGGGCATACATTGCCATATGCATGTACATTTTTACGATGTTTCAGATTGGGTGGGAGATTGATTTTTTTTTGTTTTGGATGGTGCTGAAAAGCCACTATGCTTTATTTGTTCAGGGGTATTAAACCTTGTTTAACTATTTAATTTAAAACGGCATATATTTTTTTGAACAAAAAAACAACAAAAACAAGGGTTCAAGGGTATTAAAGCTTGTTAAATTATTCAATTTAAAACGGCATTTTTTAACCTTTCATCAGGTCGTCAATGATTTGAGCTTCGATGACCGGTTAATATATTTGTTTAACAAAAAAACAACGAAAACATGTAAAACAAGTAAGGAAAGCTGTCTTCGGCTGTGCCGAAGGCTATATGCCTTTCAGGAATAAGCGTCAGGATTTTCACTGTTCGATCCCCAGTACAGCCTGTGTGAATTTAACTTTAGATCATACCGAAATTATCGGAACTATCGATTATATGGGGGCGATGTGTTTTATTGGTCCAATCTCATTGATCATCGGGGGATATGTGAAATATTTATCTCATCTCAATGATTTTCAACATTAATATTTCACATATAAAAATATCAATACTTACGTTCCTAGTTTATAATTACAGGAGATATAGCCCAAAATCCGTTTATCGGATCAATCGATTGTACGGGAGCTATATGAAATATTTATCCCATCTCAATGATTTTCAACATCGATATTTCACATATATAAACAGCAATACTTTCAAAATTTTACGTTACTAGCTCTTTAATTACAGAAGTTATAGCCCGAAATCCGTTTATCGGAACAACCGATTGTATGGGAGCTATGAGTAGTTTTGGTCCGATCTTGCTGGTTCCGACGAATGATTATTCTCATACAAACTAACGCCTCCATACCGAATTTCATCGAGTTATCTCTAAAATTGGGGAACTAGTTTGCGTACAAACAGACCGACAGACGGACGGACGGACAGACGGACATGGCTAAATCAAATCAACTCATCGTCCTGATCATAACGGTATACTTATTAGTGGGTCTGTCTCTTCTTCTTCTCATACTTACAAACATCGGACCAAAGTTATAATACCATTTCAAGTTCATGAAATGTATAAAAACTAAAAAAAAAAAAAACAAATAAATTATTTTTGACTGATTAATGAATTAATCATGCCATTAATATTATAATTTTTTTTTTTAATTCTTATTAAACCTATTGAAATTTCCTTTCCCACCGTACACAAATTCAAACACAAGCTGTTTTGATCACTTGCTTGTGGTGGTGCCCATGCCTGACAATGATTATGGGACTTCTATTACCAAACAGTTGAACTGTTTATTGTGCTTACAACATTATAGGAGGCCTTTTAACACATACCAATTACACTGCGTAGAAATAACAACTACTTGAGCAAATACCTCCGAAATATTTAGCCATCTGTAAATATGGGAAATTGTACCATGGTTAACTTGTACATAAGTAGTTTATAAACGGTTGGACATGTGTATGTGTTTTAACTCGATTCTTGTGCTGCTTTGTTTGCTATAAAACGGTTTCTATATTACACATCTTGTGAGCATAATATGCAGTCCAACGTATTGAAGCTAAATGTTAGAAGTACATTTTTATATACCACGAAACCTTAAACAAAGGAACAAATAGCTATAGTTATATTGATGGTTGTGCCACACTGGTACCTTTATTGCGAGTGTCGATATGTATGAGAAAAGACTTCTTTCTATTATTAATGTTTATTCAAATAATTTCTATTTTTATTAATATAATTTCCTTTTATTCATTATATTTCCACTTTGCAAAGGTCGACACTCGCAATCGCTTGATGGGCGCTAATCGCTTAGTACATAGTCAATTATCTATTCTTGTTCGACACTCGTAATAGGGGGATAGCTTTAGTTTAAATTCGAATGAGCACCAAAGTTCATTATTCAGGGACCAGAAGTAACATTTACTTTTATCAAAAACAATTTAAAATGTCCTTAAAAAATTGCACAACTCCCGAGGTATTTTTTTGTAAGCCAACCAATTTCAGTATAGGAGTGTGCAAATTTGAACTACAGTCAGTTACAAAAATATATACATATATGCACACCCCTTATTGGAAGTTTTCACAAATTTCGGCTTCACTATAAATTACTGCTTATGCTGCGAAATTTTCATGCGGATTTTCAGGAGCTTCATTTTTTTTCTTTTGGAAGGCATCAGAAATTTTTTCCCATATAACATATAAGGTTGCTTTTGGGTTATATGCAGAAGTGCGCAGCATAGCCAAAAAATCTCGATTAGTTTTCTTAAAGGAAATTAGTCAAAATAAATTTGGTGAAGCCGAAGTTGGTGAGAAGTCTCAAAAAGGGGTGTGTACTTATTTTTGTAACTGACTGTAGCGCAAAATTTTCTCTGAATTTTAAGAATTTCTTCGTCGAGGGTATTGAGTAATTTCTTCCATAATATTTTCTTTTTGTTTTCGATGTGTTCAAAGTAATTTATGTAAATTCTAAAAAAATGCAAGATATAGGAGAGATATTTCCAATTTTGTGAAAAGTGCTGCAAATATAACAAATATTGCTTACTTAGCTGACGAAATGTGTTTGCACAAGAAGAATGGGCCTTATTCTGATTGTCGAGACTAGAATCGATGGGAAAAAATGCAGAATTAATGCCATTATCTCAAGTAAACTTTATAATTTATCTGCACGATAGAAAAAAATCATACAAACTGTTTGACATTTTGTATGAAATTTTTTTATCGGGCAGATACATTTTAAAGTTTACTTGAGAAAATGGCCATTAGTTATAAAAATTCACACGTGAAGGGTGGACACCTTGCCGCGGTACGGAGGCTTAAGTCGATAGCCACAGGGCTACGCACACCTAGGCCCGTATTAAAACCCGTTGTGTTACCACCAACACCCTGTATTATCGGGATTCTCCACATAGCAGAATCCCGGGACTGACGCTCCTCAACCGACACCGCTTCTCCTCCTCGAACCATTTAGATGACTTGATGAAGGCCATCAAGTCCTTTATGTCCTGCTACGTGACCTGGCGTCTAACCAGGAAGGGCACTCCCTAAAATGCGCATTCTCACCCAACTTAAGGCCGGGCAGTTGCAGATGAGGTGCTCCACCGTTTCCTCCTCCTCGTCACCTTTGCAACTACTTCAGCATCGTCGGTAGGGCACACCTTGTCTTTCTGCGTACCTATCAATAAGGCAGTGCCCAGTTAATACACACATTAATATGGAGATTTCTCTTCTTCTTAGGTCATATGGCATCTCTTCACGCAGAGTTACACAGGCTGACGCTTTATTTATAGTGTCGTGAAAGAACCAGTTCTCTCAACCCTTCATCGGTCTACCACTAAAGTGTCGTCAAAGAACCAGTTCTCTCAACCTATCACCAGGCCCGGCAGAAGACTTTCAGCCTGGGTGGGTAGTTGGTTAGGGTGACGGAGAAAAGGGGGAGGGTTGTCGGCAAAAAAATTTTTTTTAAATTTTTTTACTATCATTTCTTATTGAAGTTACAAAATATTATCATTAAGGTAAATATCGTAAATCTACGTATAAATAAGCAACCTACTTTAATAGAAACTCAGGTGCGCAATGCAAAAATTGCGGGCGCTTTGCTTTTCGTGAAATAAACTGATTTAATAACTTTTCTAAATCACGTTTGTCTGTAATCTCCCGATACACATGTAAAATAGCAATGTTATTAAGCCGATCCTGCGACATTGTAGACCTTAAATATGATTTGAGTCAACGGGAAACAGAAAAACTTCGTTCATTTGAACAAGATGAGCCAGGAATCGTGATGAGCAAGCAAACTAATCGCTGGAATTCTGGAATAATCCCTCTAACCCATTCATATTTTTTCAGAAATCTACAACCTCCCTCAAGTTATTAGCTTACTCATTTTGTTTTTTTAGAAGTTCCATAAACATGTTTCTGTCGCTAAGCAAATGTTCTTTGTCAAAATAATCTTTATAAAATTTCACAATGACATCAATGTCTAGGGCCTGACCGATTGCAAACCTTTCCAACAATTTGAAAAATTGCGCGGAATCATTTTCAATTCGCCTTCTCAGTGACGAAATTAATTGATCATAAATTTCGATGTACGACTTTCTGCAGGTATTTGTTCAATATTTCGATGCGATCAAACATTTCTATTAACATGTTCAAATAAAACGTACAATCAAAAGACTCCATGTAATCGTAGAATCCAGATGCCTTGGCTGACATTGCACTGTTAATTTCCTTGTCGACACTGCGATCATGGAAAAATTGCATCAGTTGAGCATAATTGTCAACAAAATCTAAAAATCTTAAACATGTATGTATATATCGAGGTGCCATACGAAAACTAACACTTTTAAAATTGCCTACGAAAAATTACACTTTCAAAATGATGTAATGGCTGGTTTTCATTAGGTCAAAATATGACATCAAATGATGGCATACTAATGAAAACGGGCTGGCATGTGGTGTCAATAGCGTTTGCAGTCAGTTTTGACGACTCATTGTCATATAAAATGACATGTATGTGAAAACGGTCAAATTTCAGTATGACAGCGCAGTTGGCAACGATTGACACTCAAAAGAGATTTGCCAACATGTTGGCAAATTGGTGTCATTCGTCGTACGAACAGCTGATATAAGCATCACAAATTAAAAGTTTTGTAAAATTTGTAAAACTGTGATTTATTAATTTTTACAATGCTTTTTAATGTTTTTTGATAATAAAAATGGAGGGAACGATGGAAGTGTAGCGTAGAACCCACACTTTTCTCTTCTTCGTAGACTCAACCCACCATTGCTTCTGCTTTCTTAACTGGCCCCTCTTCCGCGTCCATGCCCTCAACGTTGTCACAAAGCACAGCGTCGCAGAACCTATTGCAATTTGTTTCTTTGGGAATTGTCTACCTTAGCTGTCAACTGCTAATAAATTAGCTAAAATTATTGAAGGGAGCTCAAAAGACGGGGTTTGGCCTCAGGATCACGAATCCAGAAGCGATTTTTTTAATTTTTTGTTTCAGTGAAAAGTTATGGTCAAAAAACCGAAAATTTACCCGGTTGCGATAACAAAATTGGGGCGGAATCCAGGGTATTTATGTGCAGAACACCTTTCTGAGTTATAAAAAATGGAAATATCTCTTCAGAGAAGAAAAATATTGAAAAAAACGCTTCCGGATTCGTGTTCCTGAGGCCAAACCCCGTCTTTTGAGGCCCCTCCCATAATTTTAGCTATTTTATTATTAGTTGACAGCTAAAGTAGACAATTACCCATATATTTTTGCGGATATTATTTTGCGCGTATTTAATTAATTTTTTGTTTGCCACAATGTCTCAGCTGATCAGCTGTCAAACAAATTTACTTCGCGATTGACATCAGTGATGAAAACAGGTATGCAATCGACTGACACGAAAATTTGACGCTGCTCATTGACACGCACCGCTTTATCGACTTCATGTCAGTTTTAGAGACGTAATGAAAACACATATGCCACCAAATTTCTATGGTGACAGTTGAGTCAGTTTTTGAGGTCAGTCATTTTGACCTAATGAAAACCAGCCTTAAGAATACTAACACTTTCAATTTGTGTCTGACGAAAACGAAACACTTTTAATTTGTGCTGGCTAAAACGAAACACTTTTAGGTAGTACATTTTCTTCAATCAAAAAGTAAAAGTGTTAGTTTTCGTCAGACACAAATTGAAAGTGTTAGTTTTCTTCAGACACAAAATCTGGTGTTAGTTTTCGTATGGCACGCCGATTTAAACTGAATAAAAACAAGTAAGGAAGTCTAAGTTCGGGTGAAAACGAACATTGCATACCCAGCTGTGCACATAAAGTGGGCGTGGTCGTTCACCGATTTTTCTTATTTTCTGTGGTAGTACTCTACATAAACATAACATGCCTGGTACCTAGTTTCGTAAATCTATCTCACACCGTTCTGAAGTTGTTAGCAGTCGAATTTAAAAATTGCTTGACTCATAAGTGGGCGGTGCCACGCCCACTTTCCAAAATTTTGAAAAAATTATGTAAAGAATATGAAAGTTGATGTATTTACCAAATTATATTATTATAGCGAAATCAGTTAATTAGATATGGACTTTTCAATATTTCCACCTCCTTTCAATATAACTTTTATGAAAAAGTAGGCGTGGTCGCGAAGCGATTTCGTTTATTTTCTATAGCTGAATTTACCACAACAATAGTATGTCCTCTACGAAATTTCGTTATACTAGCATAAACTGTTCTGAAGTTATTAAGAGTCAAAATTTTAAAATTTCTTCAAATATACGTGGGCGGTACCACGCCCCCTTTTCAAAAATTTTTATAAAATCGGCCTTAGAACATCTAAATCAATACATATTGCAAATTTTATCATTGTAGCTGCTTCTAATATTGAATTAACCCATTTTATACGTTTTTCGAAATTTTCGATATCGAAAAAGGGGCGTGGTTATGGTCCGATTTTACCCATTTTCAATAGCAATCTATTCTGAACCCAAATAAGTACGCATGCCAAATTTGGTGAAGATATCTCATTATTTGCTCAAGTTATCGTGTTAACGGACAGACGGACGGACGGACAGACGGACGGACATGGCTCAATCAAATTTTTTTTCGATCCTGATCATATTGATATATGGAAGTCTATATCTATCTCGATTCCTTTATACCTGTACAACCAACCGTTATCCTAACAAAGTTATAATACCCTGTGTACAAGTACAGCTGGGTATAAAAAAATTGGTACACTAAAATTTTTTTGAATTTCGTTTGACAGGGTACTAAGATGGTATTTCTAAAATTTTGTAATTAAAAAATAACCAATTATATAAGAGGAAGAAAAAAAAATTCCACAAAGTTCAGTGGAATTTTTCAAAATTTGCTAAACGGCCATCAAAATTGTCACCTTTTTTGGCAGAATTTTTAGAAATTTTCTGAGTACGCAGTTTTGCAGGCCAGTCAATTTCACTATAATAATGTGCAAGCTAGAAGTAGCGAAAAAATTTCCCTGATTTTTTAGAATTTTTTTCGTCCATACAAAAAAAAATTAATTCTAAACATTCTGCTAAAAAAGGTGAACATTTTGATGGCCGTTTAGCAAATTTTGAAAAATTCCCCTGAACTTTTTTTTCTTCCTATTATATAATTGGCTATTTTTTATTTCAAAATTTTAGAAATACCATCTTAGTACCCTGTCTAACGAAATTCAAAAAAATTTTAGTATACCAATTTTTTTTTATTCAGTGTATATATTTTAAAGACGAAATTTCGATTCCTTATCAATACCTGATCGGGCAATAGGCTGCAAGAGAAGGCAAGTTTTCCTCTCTCTCGTTTTCCGCTTGAATCTGTAAATCTCTGAATTGTGCAATTCGTTTTGGCGAGTCTCTAACAAAGTTGATCATTTCTCTTAATATTCCAATGCATTTTCTTTCATAAATTATGAGCATTGCAGTGTACACACAACGCTCGAGACTCTTTTTCAAGAACTCGTGTCTACAATCCCGAAATATTGCCAGAAACACTGGAAGCTCCTTCGAAACACTGACCCTGACTTTTGACAATGGCAAGTTGTATTTTTGGAAGATTTCTTCGACAAGATCGAACAATGTTATGGCCTTTGTGTCCGAAGTCGAAAAACATGAAATAAAGTGTTCTTTTGCTGTCAAATCTTCGAAAACAATTCTCAGACAAACAGATACTTGCTCGATTCGGGATACATCCGAGTTTCATCCAATAAAATGGCTCAGTATCCGGCGTTTCTTATGTCTTCTATAATTTCCATTTAAACTGTGGTGGCCATTAGTTCGAGGATTTCATTTTGACTTCTGTGGTGTAGCCATTTATGACCATCTCTTTGGAGCCAAGCTTTCAGTTCCACGACATCTTCTGCACGGGCCTGTAGGAGCGTCATGAAGTTCGATCTTTCATCATTGTTGTCTCCTCTTATAGGCAAACCTTGTATAGCCAGTGCTTTCAATGTGCTGAATATTTTTAATAACGCTGTACGATTATCCATCATCTGCTTGAAATGGGCTGTCGACATTTGCTGAACCACGTTAGTGTTTGCAACGTTCAATAATGCTTCGACGCAATTGAGATGTAGGCAAGCTGTTGAATGAATTTTTAGTCGATCTGCTCCATGCTTCAATTTTGAAAAACCGTCGTCAACCCAGGCTTTCTTAGATTGGACTTCACGCGTGTGCAAATTGATGACTAATTTCCGTTCGCATGCATCAGTACAATCAGTGCAAAATCCTTTATCATTTTTGATTATGAGCCATGAATATTGTTCTTTATAGCGTTTGAAACGCGGGTGTGTGGTTAGACTTTTTGAAGTATCTGAAAAAACATAAATACAAATATAAATGTATTCCATCCACATGTGTATAAAAGGCTATTTTTTACTTACGTTTTTTAATATCGTTTTTATTGCTTTCTTGGTCTACTACATCAACGCGCTCGTCAGCTATAGTATACGGAATTTCTGTCAGTTGTTCCACATCGACTTGTCTAACCGCATCTTCCACGCTCACTTCGTTATTTCTTTTCCGCCGCACTATAAATTTATCCATCGTTCTTTTCACCTCAACCCCCTTTCCAGTTTCTTTTCTCTTAACCATAGACATGAAGTCGAATTCAACTCATGAAGGTCGACAGGGCTGTGCAATAACAAAATGACTGTGGGGAAAAGTAGGTATCGCAATACCAACGCATATTTCGATAAACTCGATAGTTCCATAATTTCCAATCCTAGTTAGCTGCTGTAACATGCTAGTAAAATTTGGTGATTTTGACGATTTTTAAGGGAGAATACTGGCAGTCTTGCAGGTCGAGTTAGTTGAACAGCTGATTTTTACTTTTTTCATTTTCAATTACAAGCATAGTTGTCAAAATCAAGGCGCTTACATTTGTTTGTGTGTGTGTGTGTTTATGTTCTCGTTTGTACTTTGACAAGTCTCTATCAAATTACACTAACAAATACATGGGGAAAGCTACTGCGTACACTTAACATGAATACACCTTGAGTCTCAAAAAACATAAATTTTTCGAAAAATGTCATCAAAATCGGGGTGAGTGTTTTACCCACCCGGAATTTTCTGAGTTGGTACAACTACCCACCTATTTTGCCGGGCCTGCCTATCACCGGTATACCACTATAGTGTCGTCAAAGAACCTGTTCTTTCAACCCAACACAGTTTTGCCCCAAAAGTCTCTATGCGGTGCAATTGGTCACAGTTTTGTCCCAAACGTCGCTATACGGTGGCAATTGGTCACCTCCAATAACAACTCCATGTTAAAGTTGTAGGTCTTTTTCATAGTGAAGGATAGGAACTGCAACAGGTAACTTTTTTTGGGACCGCTTTGTGTGGCGGCCGCCGTGGTGTAGCGGTTAAGTGTTATTTAGAAAAAGAATTTTTCTAAAACGGGGTCGCCCCTCGGCAGTAGTTTGGCAAACTCTCCGGGTGTGTTTCTGCCATGAGAAGCTTCTCAGCAAAAAACTCATTTGCTTTGCAAGTGCCGTTCGGAGTCGGCAAAAAACTGTAGGTCCCGCCAACTTGTAGGAAAAAACTCAAAAAGCAACACACCACAAGTTGGAAAGAGAAGCTCGGCTAAAAATCTCGTTAGAGGTTATGATGATAACCTGTAGGTATATCGCCGCCATTATAATTTTTTTTTTTTTTGGTGATATATCACGTACCAGTTCTTTTGCCTGAAGAGAATACAAGAACTTATCAGCAGCATACTTGATTTTTTTATAAGGCTAAAATTGATGGGACAATGATTATGGGACTTTTATACCAACACAGTTGAACTGTATTGTGCTTACAATATTATACAGAGGCCTTTTATCACATCTATATATTAATAGACTAACACTCTCCCCATACAAACAGTCATAACCGAATTTCGTATAGTATTTATGGATAGATCTCTATAAAATTTACATTGGAAACTTAGAATGGACTAATCTGGTGTCTCACCAAAAAAATTTTGAAAATTATTTTTAGTTTATTTGTTATTAAACAAAAAAGAGGTCTCCAAACTCTCCAGCATTTTTCACCAAATTTATCTGTCAAAAAAAAATTTTCGTCAGCTGATTTTCAGTGCAACCAACTACCCTGTCAAAGCTTTACCTTCATTTTGCAAAAACGAAAACGGAAAATTGAAGAGTGTAAAAAATGCGCATTTTTTGATGAAACGAAATCACCATAACTCTACTTTTTTTACGAATAACACATTTTGGGGTATTTGTTTCCTTTAGGGGTCAACCGCTAATAAATTAGCTAAAATTAGGGGAGATAGCTCAAAAGACAGGTTTTGGCCTCAGGATCACGAGTCCGGAAGCGCTTTTTAAATTTTTTGTTTCTATGGATTTTTTGTTTAAAAAAATCGAAAAATGACCCACGGCACGCATTTTTTCGCAGTCTTTAGGTACAGTCTAATAAAATTACAACAACCACATGAAAACTTGCCACTTTGATTGCAAATATCTCTTCAGAGAAGTAAAATATTAAAAAGCGCTTCCAGATTCGTGATCCTGCGGCCAAACCCCATCTTTTGAGCTATCTCCCACAATTTTAGCTAATTTATTAGCAGTTTGCACCTAAAGGAAACAAATACCCATTTTTACTTTGATTATTTGATGTTCTAAGCTTTTCTCGATATTTTTAAAGTTTAATTCACTTATGAAATTTTTAGGGTATTAAATATTGGAAAAGTATATTTTCTAAGCAGAAAGATTGACCAACAAAATATCCCCAATCGGCTCATTTAAAGCAAAGCTGTAATTAGACGCTGGCAAGTAAAACTATAATTGACAGAACTCTGATTTTTTTTTTTTTTTAATTTTCCTTGCTTAAAAAATAAAATAAAAACGAAAAATTAAAAAAAAGAAATAGTTTTCAATTTTTTCTTCCACCGAGTAGTAAACATTTATACCCATTCTGGTATAAAAAGGGTACAATTAGTCTCTTCATAGGACATGCTCGAACAAATGTTACCAATTTATTCCATCTAAACGAGACTAAAAAAGTAGTTTTCCTCTGGATTGATCCCGGACTAATCATATTTTTTGCAGGGAAATACCATACGAACTTTTACTAATGAACATGAAACGGTATTATAACTTTGGGTCGATGTTTGTAAGTATGAGAAGAAGAAGAGATAGACCAATCAATAAGTATACCGAAATGATCAGGATGACGAGATGAGTTGATTTAGCCATGTCCGTCTGTCCGTCTGTCTGTTTGAACGCAAACTAATCCCTCAGTTTTTGAGATATTTGGCTGAAATTTTGTACGCGGCCACCATTTTCCAATATAGGAATCATTTGGCGGAACCAGCAAGATCGGACCGATATTACATATAGCTCCCATACAAACGATTATTCCGATAAACGGATTTTGGGCTATAACTCCTGTAATTAAACACGTAGGAACGTGAAATTTTGGAGGTATCGCTACTATTATATGTGAAATATCGATGTTGAAAATCATTGAGATGGGATAAATATTTCACATAGCCCCCATACAATCGATTGTTCCGATAAACGGATTTTGGGCTATAGCTCCTGTAATTATAAAGCTAGGAACGTGAAATTTTGTAAGTATTGCTATTTTTATATTTGAAATATCGATGTTGAAAATAATTGAGATCAGATAAATATTTCACATAGCCCCCCATACAATCGATTGTTCCGATAAGCGGATTTTGGGCTATAACTCCTGTAATTAAAGAGCTAGTAACGTGAAATTTTGGACCTATTGCTATTTTTATATGCGAAGTATCGATGTTGAAAATCATCGAGATGGGATAAATATTTCACATAGCCCCCATACAATCGATTGTTCCGATAAACGGATTTTGGGCTATAGCTCCTGTAATTAAACACCTAGGAACGTGAAATTTTGTAAGTATTGCTATTTTTATATGTGAAATATCGATGTTGAAAATCATTGAGATGGGTTAAATATTTCATATAGCTCCCATACAATCGATTGTTCCGATAAACGGATTTCGGGTTATAACTCCTGTAATTATAAAGCTAGGAACGTGAAATTTTGTAAGTATTGCTATTTTTATATGTGAAATATCGATGTTGAAAATAATTGAGATCAGATAAATATTTCACATAGGCCCCCATACAATCGATTGTTCCGATAAACGGATTTTGGGCTATAACTCCTGTAATTAAAGAGCTAGTAACGTGAAATTTTGGACCTATTGCTATTTTTATATGCGAAGTATCGATGTTGAAAATCATCGAGATGGGATAAATATTTCACATAGCCCCCATACAATCGATTGTTCCGATAAACGGATTTTGGGCTATAGCTCCTGTAATTAAACACCTAGGAACGTGAAATTTTGTAAGTATTGCTATTTTTATATGTGAAATATCGATGTTGAAAATCATTGAGATGGGTTAAATATTTCATATAGCTCCCATACAATCGATTGTTCCGATAAACGGATTTCGGGTTATAACTCCTGTAATTATAAAGCTAGGAACGTGAAATTTTGTAAGTATTGCTATTTTTATATGTGAAATATCGATGTTGAAAATAATTGAGATCAGATAAATATTTCACATAGCCCCCATACAATCGATTGTTCCAATAAACGGATTTTGGTAGATAACTCCTGTAAGTAGTTATATAGGTAGGAACGTGAAATTTCGTAACTATTGCTATTTTAGAATTTGGAATGTCGGTGAGATTGGACCAATATAACACATCGCCCCCATATAATCGATAGTTCCGATAATTTCGGTATGAGCTTAAGTTAAATTTATACAGGCTGTACTGGGATCAAACAGTGAAAATCGTGCCGCTTATTCATGATAGGTATTTAGCCTTCGGCACAGCCGAAGACAGCTTTCCTTACTTGTTACATAGGTTAGGTTAGGTTCAAGTGGCTACCATAGAGGCACACCTAGGCCAGTATTAAAAGGCCCGTTGTGATACCACCAACACTAGGAAAGTCAGTTCCGGGACCCTGCCATATGGAAAATCCCGGTATTAACGGAATTCTCCACATAGCAGAATCCCGGGACTGACGTTCCTATACCGACACCGTTACTCCTCCTCGAACCATTTAGATGACTTGATGAAGCCCATCAGGTCCTTTATGTCCAGCTCCGTGACCTGGCGTAGGCTAACCAGGAAGGGAACTCCCAAAAATCGCATTCTCGCGCCACTTAAAGCCGGGCAGTTGCAGATGAGGTGCTCCACCGTTTCCTCCTCCTCATCATCCTTACAACTCCTACAGCATCGTCGGTAGGGCACACCAAGTCTTTCTGCGGGCCTACCAATGAGGCAGTGCCCAGTCAATACGCCTATTAATATGGAGATTTCTCTTCTCCTTAGGGCATAAATTTGTCTTGATTTTTTATGATCCCATTTCGGCCAGGTTTCTTTGGATATCCGGCATCCTGGAGATTGCAGCCATCTTTCGTTGGCTTGGCGGAGTGTGTACTCCTTCAGCATAAGCTTGCATGTGGCAAACGGCATACCTAAGCGCTCTTTATCCCGAAGAACCTGCTTGGTCGTGCCCTGCCTCGCAAGTTCGTCTGCCCTACAATTTCCCTCAATGTCCCTATGCCCCGGGACCCATGTGAGGTTCACGCGATTCTGTTGGGCCATCTCTTGTAGAGATCGACGACAGCTGAGCGTCAGTTCAGAGTTGAACGAATAAGAGCCAAGGGATTTGATGGCCGCCTGGCTGTCGCTGAATATAAAAATGTCGTGTCCGATAGTGTGTTGGCCTATCCAAGCCACGGCGTCCATGATTGCTGAAACTTCAGCCTGGAAAACACTGCAGTGATCAGGTAGTCTGAAGGAGCGCTCAAGGTTCAGATCCTTTGAATAAACCCCTCCTCCAACTCTGCCGTCTAACTTCGAGCCATCAGTAGAAATGGAAGTGCCGCCATGAGTGGCGGGACTCCGATCCGTGCTCTCCCATTCTTCCTTGCTGGGAATGTTGATTTTAAAACAGCTATCTCCGAATGTTGTGGTCGCACAACGATCCGTGCTCAGCGGAAGAAAGCTATAGGATCCCAAAATACAGGCGTGTCCAGTAGTGCTTGCGCCCCAGCCGGACGTTTCCCTTAGACGCAGAGCCGATGCTGCTGCTACCCGGTGCCCTTCCAGATCGAGTGGCAAAATGCCAAGAATGGCCTGGAGTGCTTCATTGGGCGTTGTTCTTAACGCACCGCTTATACAGATCATGCAAGATCTGTGTACTTTACCTAGCAGATTAAGGTTTGTTGCCTTGCTCAGCGCAGGCCACCATACCACAACTCCATAGAGCATGATTGGTCGAATGATTGCGGTGTAGATCCATTTGCATATTTTGGGGCTGAGCCCCCATTTCTTTCCAATGGCTCCTTTGCATGTGTAGAGTGCAATACACGCTTTCTTCTGGCGCTGAAGAACATTCTCCTTCCAGGTTAGTTTCCTATCCAGAACTGTGCCTAAGAACTTGGCTTTGTCAGCCAGGTTCAGGTGCACGTCATTCAGTTTTGGTAGTGTTAGCGGTGGTATCTTATAGCAGTTGGTGAAAAGAACCAGTTCTACTTTTCCCGGGTTGATGCTCAGTCCGCAGCGCGAGCACCATGAGGAAACCTCTCGCAGTGCTACTTGCATCAAGTCGCACAGGGTTTGTGGGAATTTGCCCTTATATACTATAGCTAAGTCGTCTGCATATGCCACTACCTTCCCGCCACCCCAGCTTGTGTCTCGCAGCATCGAGTTGACAGTGAAGTTCCATAGAAGCGGGGAGAGAACCCTTGTGACATAGCGTGATAAGTCAACCGAGCCCAGTGATGAAACTATTCGTCTACCCCTTAGCAGTTGATCAATAAGTCCAATAAGAGAGCTGCTAATGCCCAGACTTGTTAAAGCGGTGTTTATAGCATCAGGGCTTATGTTGTTGAAGGCTCCTTCAATATCTAAAAAGGCCGCAAGACAGTACTCCTTCTCATACAGCGCTTTTTCAATAACAGAAACTAGGCTGTGAAGCGCAGTTTCTGTAGATTTCCCTTTGGTGTATGCATGCTGATAGCTACAGATCAGGTTGCTATCAATAGTAGAGGAGAGGTAGTCATTTATTATCCTCTCGAAGGTTTTGAGCACAAAGGATGAGAGACTGATCGGCCTGTAGTCCTTCGGCTCGTAATGAGACGCGTGGCACTTCTCCAGGAGCACGGAATGTAGCTAAGAGCCAGGCAGGCTGTATAGAGAAATACCAGCCATTTGGCTGATGTCTCCAGCGTGTTTATGAGTTGTGCGGGAATAATCCCGTCTGGCCCGGCAGCCTTGAACGGTTCGAAGCTTTTAACCGCCAACCTAACCTTTTCCTCCGTGATGGGTATGTATACAGCCAGGTTTGTTGTAGGTGCTACGGGTTCCTCATGCAAGTTCCCTGGGAAGTGCGTATTCAAGAGCAGCTCTAGGGTTTCCCTCTCCGTGCTGGTCCAGGATCCGTCAGGTTTGCGCAAATAGCTTGTGGCTGTTTGAGTTTTTGAGAGCACTCGTCTAAGTCTCGCTGTATCGTCGACATTTTCGACCCCAGTGCAGAAATTTCTCCACGATACTCTCTTCGCCTGCCTCAGAGCTTTTTTGTAGGCCCTGAGTTTAACTTTATATTCGAGCCATTGAGTCTCCGTGCCAAGGCTCCTGGCCTTATGTTATGTTATGTTAAAGTGGCTGCCTCCGCAGTCCACGCGGAGGCTCACGTGGGCCTTAGTTTGGTCCGTTGTGATACCACGAAAGGAGCCCTAAAAATTCCCTTTCTGTAGATCTACCTGACCCAGCAGAAAGGTCGCATCCCCCAAAAAGTTTTGTAAGAAACCTTCTGACATACGACCTCTCCGCTGGGGCAGGTCGAGGCAGGAGGCCTCAAAAACACTTAAAAACCTTGAAGGGATCCGTCCGCCCGTCACCCCCATACAAAGTGCAACGTATACGTTGCAACTCTATATGGTGATGACGGACAGACGGATCCCACAAGGTTCGATGTGTTTAGGGCCGGAGTTCATACACCCATGAAGCTAAACCAGCGCGTTTGTCTGATGTAGCGCAGAAAATCATCTATATTTGCAGATTCTAGCTCCGCGAGGCATCCAAAGGAGTGTTTGCGGAGACATCGGTACCTGGTTTTCGACAGAGCGGGACAGTGGCATAGATAGTGTTCTACACTTTCTATCTCCTCCTCGTCCCTGCAGCTGCGGCAGAAGTCATTTGTATAGAGGCCCATGAGAGCGCCATGGGTTCCCATAAGACAGTGTCCTGTAAGAAGGCCCACTAGTGGGCTAATGAATAGGCGATTCAGATGAATTACCGATTGCGACCTTTTTTCGTTAAGTTTGGGCCAAATTTGCCTGGACGTTCTGCAAGTCGGCTCCATGGCCCATCTTGCGTCGGCTTGTTCTATGAACCGGGAACGCAGCCAGTGCTTGCATGTATTTAGAGGGGGGCTCACCCAGCTGCCGGAGGTGATTGTATGTAGACAGGTGCCCTTCCTTGCTAGCTCATCGGCAGCGCAGTTACCCGATACAAAACTATGGCCTGGGACCCATATTATACTCAGGCTGCACTTATCGGATAGCTTATTTAGAGCTTCCCTGCACTTAATCGCCACTAGTGACGACGTCTTACTACTTTGCAGGGATTTTATGGCAGCTTGGCTGTCGGAAAAAATGGAGATAGAGTTAGTCACTGGCAGGTTAGTCAGATAGCGAGCAGCTTCCCAGATAGCTATAAGCTCAGCCTGAAAGACACTGCAGTGGTCTGGAAGGCGTAAGCTCATATTAATGTCGAGCTTACTTGAGAAGATTCCACTGCCGACTTTGTTGTCTAGTTTAGAGCCGTCCGTGAAAACGGAGATTTCTTGACCTCCCGGTTCCACGCAATTTTTCCACTCGCTTCTCTCTGGGATCCACGTTTCGAACTTGTTATCCCAGCAAGGCCGTGGTATTGCGTAGTCCAGCTTTAAGTAAGAGTTGGGGAGTTGCTTCAGGATCTGGGTATGCCCAAACCTGCAGTCCCTCCAGGGTTGTAGTGCGTTGAGCCTAGCTGCGTTGCAACTGGCAGTAAATTTCCCATACAGGTCAGTGGGAAGAAGAAAAAGTATGGTTTCAAGAGCCTTGGTGGGAGTGGAGGGGAGGGCACCGCTAATAAGCATTGCTGCCATCCGTTGCACCTTTGTGGCTTTGGTTTTGTTAGATTCGATCTCGAGAGCCGGCCACCATACGGTGACGGCGTAGAATAGTATAGGTCGCACCACTGCCGTGTAGATCCAGTGGACAATGTGGGGCTGAAGACCCCACTTTTTTCCGATTGCCGACCTACAGGCGTAGAGCGCCATTGTGGCTTTCCTGGAGCGTTCCTCCATATTACGCCTCCAGTCCAGCCTTTTGTCAAGAATTACGCCAAGGTATTTAACCTCGGTAGAGAGTTCGATCACCCTCCCATTCAGCGATGGGGCGGTGAAATCTGGTATATTGCGTCTGCGGGTGAAGAGCACCATCTCAGTTTTTTCACTGCTGATGCTTAGTCCACATTCCTCAGACCAGGTTTTTGTTAGATTCAGCGCATTTTGCAAGAGTTCGCTAAGCACCGAGGGATGCTTGCCAGTAGCCGTCAGGGCTATGTCGTCTGCATAGGCAATGACCTGGCAGCCGGTGTGCTTTAGTCTAGATAAAAGAGTGTTCACCGTCAGGTTCCAAAGTAGAGGAGAGAGAACACCCCCTTGGGGGGTTCCTCTGTTGGCATACCTTGTAAGTGAAGAATTGCCCATTTCGGAAATAATGGTTCTTCTTTGGAGAAGGAGTTCAACGAACTCCACTAGAGGCTCTTCCACTCCCAGCGAACGCAGGGAGCTCGTTACCGCTGTTGGAAGAACGTTGTTAAAAGCCCCTTCTATGTCAAGAAAAATGCCGAGCGTAAACTCCTTGAAAGCAAGTCCCTTCTCTATCCCAGAGGTGATAGCGTGTAGAGCCGTCTCTACGGACTTGCCCTTGGAGTAGGCATGCTGGCTGTTGGAGATTAGTCCTGGATTTGCCGTTCGCCTAATGTAGGCATCTAGCAATCTTTCTAGAATTTTTAGGAGGAAAGAGGTCAGACTTATAGGTCTGAGATCCTTTGGGTTATTGCAGGATGTCCTGCCTCCTTTCGGTATAAAGACTACCTTTGCCTTGGTCCATTCCGTGGGGATATAGGCCAGGTTGAGGCATGCCTTGTAGATTTGAGTTAGCAGCGGACTAATAAGATCGCTCGCTGCTTGTAGTTCGGCGGGAAATATACCATCTAGTCCCGGAGATTTGAAGGGTTTGAAGGACCTGATTGCCCAGTTAACTCCTTTTCTGCTGACTAAGTGGTCCAAGGGCCTCGACGGCCTTGGGTTAGATTGCGAGTTCGAGGGTAGGTATGGTTGAGAGGTGCTGCCCGGAAAGTGGGCCGTGACCAGGGTATCCAGGATTTCGGCACTAGATGAGGCCCATTCTCCATCAGCTGTACGAATACAGCTGAGAGGAGTAGGGTTTTTGGAGAGGACCTTACGTAGGCGATTTGCCTCCGAGACTTCCTCAATATTGCTTGTGAAGTTTTTCCAGGATTCCCTTTTGGCCCTCCTGGTTAACTTCTTAAAAGATTTTAAGGCGTCCCTGTAGGGGGACCAGATCCCTGTCTGTTTTGCCTGATTAAAGAGTTTTCTGCTGTTCTTCCTTTGCTCGGAGATTTCAGGGGTCCACCAGTACGGTTTCTTTCTACCCCTTTTTTTAATCTCCGGGCAGGCTGCTATGAAGGCAGCGTTACAAGAATTGGTGACAAGATCTACTGCTTCGTCTATCTTAGACGGTGAGTCTAGCTCACCGAGAGAAGCAAACGATATGTCTGAGAGAGGCGCTTCATCAGATCTTATCGGTAGGCAAGACCTACCGTGAGAAGCGTTTTCTTGGAGGGTAGAGGACAGGACCACTTTGTAAAGGTCCCAGTCCGTACGTCTCCTGTTCCTGTAAACCGCCATAGGCGGAGGTCGCAGAAGCAGATTAAAAGTTACGTACATATGGTCAGAGTAGGAGTTATCATCGGAAACTTTCCATTCCTTAACTAAGTCAGAGAAAGGTCCTGAAACCAGAGTAATGTCTAGAACCTCCCTCCTATTCGAGGTGACAAAAGTTGGTTTGTCCCCAGAGTTACAGATACAGAGGTTATTTTCTATGATAAAATCAAAAAGAGACTCACCCCTTGTATTTGTGTCGGTTGAGCCCCATGCGAGGTGGTGCGCGTTGGCGTCGGCTCCAATGACTATCGGAAACCCCTTGAGTTGGGCCTCCTTTACCGCCTTGCTGAGCCTATCCTGTGCAGAGATGGGGCGATCGTGCGCAAAGTATGCGGACATCAGCCAGAGGGTATAGTCCTGCAGCTCGAGGCTGATACAGGTGAAGTCATCATCGCTAAAAGGAGATAGTAGAAAATAAGAAAGAGTTTTTCTGATAAGAATACATGATCTGAGTCTACCTTTTGCAGGTGGCGTCACCAGCTGGTACTCATCGGTATTCAGCCCACAGACCCTGGTACCGACGACCCATGGCTCTTGGACTAGAACAACCGCCTCCGATGTTTTGCAGAGGCGTAAGATTAGCGCAGCGGAGGCTGCCTTAGAGTGATGCAGGTTAATTTGCAGTATCCGGACCATCAGGACCGTTCTGAAAACTCAGCATCGACGTCCATCTCCCCCTGCTCCGTCCCGCCCGATGCCACCTCAACGATTGTATCGTCGAAGCCAACATCTGACCGGTCGGATTCCAGGAGGAGGTATTCGTCCATGCTGGTAGAGAACTGCCCTGCCAGCTCAGATACAGAGAGTGTATCACCCTCGGACTCTGGAGCACTACGTGCTAGTTCGATATCGACCTCATGTACACTCGAGGTGTTGCATGGGGTCGTGAGATTTGCTGCGGTGGAGGTGGGTACACTCGAGGCGCTGCCCACCTCCTCCAAATTCATCGGAGCCGACTCGATGGAGGTAGCTGCTGCCTCAGAGTCCAGCGTAACAAGTGCACTCAAGGTGTTTCCTGCCATCGCATCACTCTGAAGCTCGGGCTTCGTCTCCATCTCCTCCGGCTCCTCTCGCTGGGTACCATCCCGCTTGACTTTCAACGTGATGGAGTAGAAGCCGTAGCTTAACACTCCATCCCATTTAGCAAGCCAAGGAAGAGACGCCTCGCTAATGACGAAACCGACATAGCGTTGCTTCTCCCTTGTCTCGCCCACGCGGACTATCCTCCAATCGCTTGAAGGTAGTCCCGGGTTGCTTTGCGCGATGGTGCCCAGAATCTCGCCAGGCTCCGCCAGCACGTCTGGGACCCAGGCCCAAGCTCTCGGTCTGTTTGGAATTTCTTCCAAACTGACGGCATCCAGCTTAGCCCCGGGCCACAGCTCCCCCAGCGAAGCTATGGCGAGTGTGTACAGGCGGCAAGAGCGCTCGTCTGCGCAGGAAACTAATTTGATCCTACCCTGATACCAGCCGGCATCGCGGATAATGGGAGCAGCACCCGGATTCTTGTCCATAATGTCCTTGAACTGCCTGAGAAGGCCGTTCAGGACATCCTTCCAATTGTCCGGGGTAATGTTCCCATCCGGATGGCCGCGGTTCAAAACCGCCAGCGTGATGCTGCCCTTGGCAACCTCGTTGAACGGTTTTGTTAGGGCAGGTGGAGAGGGGGCAGAGGTTATGGGCCTATGCCTTTTAGGGACGCTCGAGGCGTGTACTGTCGACCGCTGCCTTTTAAGGGCTGGCCCATCCGACCCGGTTGGCGCCGTATTGGCAGGATTGGTTGCGGTGTTTGCGGTGTTACGCGTTGATTTTTCCGCAATGATTTTCCTGGCCCAGGCCAGAGAGCTTTTTTGCTCTGCCGTCAGCTTATCGCTGGGAGACTTGCCCAGTCTCTCTACAATTTTGGCGGCATTTCGTAGATTCCGCTGATTACGGACTGAGAGAGGGACTCGTTTGCTTGCCTTAGAACCCTCTAGGGGGTCAGCCGGCTTGCCACGAGTTAGTTTTGTATGGGCGGGGGCATTCACTCTGTCCGTGGAGGACCCGGTGTTGGTTTCCGCCACATGCTGAGCAGAGGTGCCCGTAAGACGGGCCACCTGCGTTTGCTCAGCCGGGAGTTGCTTTCCCTCAGTGGGGCTAGCTTTTCCGGCTGTTACAGGTTCGGACTTGCCCTCAGGGGGTTTGGTCCTACTGCTGCTAGCTTGCGCAGGTGGCCGAGAAGTGGTATGAGGCCGTGCAGGCCTGATCGGTGCCACCTTAGCGGTTCCCGATTGTGGCAGGGTTTTACCAGTATTGGCCTTTTTAACGCCTGTGCCAGAGGCAGCATCTTTACCCGTGCAGGGCTCCGAGGCTTGGTTTTTATTCATAGTAAAAATTTAATATCTGGTTCGTAGGCTGCCTACTGAGATGAGACCGTTCGGCAGCCTGAAAGTATGTGAAAAGGGGATGTGAAAACGGTCGACTACGACAGAGCCCCATGCCGCAGCAAGTCACCGCTACTCCCGGAGGTGGACCGATATCCGGGAGGCTCCGTAAGAATACAGTCGGATACCCCTGACTGCAAACCATCCAAATGGGCACGGAATCGCATAACACCCTGGATTAGGGGGGGCCACCATTTCATCTGGGTGTGGCCCGGTTCCCACCTTGAGGCCACGTTCAAGAATCATTTCCATATGCCAGAGCTATTAAAGAGCTAAGGCACCTGGCCTTATTAAATTGTGATTCGGAGCGAGTCCAGGTCGTAGGACCACCAATGCGGCCTATGTTTACCACGTGGTTTTGGCACTGGGCAAGCCTGCTCTAAGGCATTCGAGAGCGCCGTTGTAAAGGTCTTTACCAGATCCTCCAACTCCCCTACTGATGAGGGGACTTGTTGGGGCAGTGCTGGTAAGTCCCTAGATAGTATTTCATTGTGTAGCTGCCAGTGAGTGTTACGTGGGTTGCGCTTCATAACCGGCTGCTCAACAGAAAAGTCTAGAACTATTTCTACGTACCGGTGGTCGGAGAATGAGTGCTCATCGAGGATGAGGACCACATCTACGTCGCCTTTAGAGAGACGACTGATTTGTGTAGGTTTATCTGAATCACCACCAACATGAGAGTGCTCAGACTTCCCTGCCACCGCCGTATCGTCGAGTTCCACCTCGTCTGGAGGCTTATCTTTCAACGACGATTTCTTCAGACCACGGTTTGGCGTGGCAGAGATCCTACTAACTGTGGCAGTGTCAACTGTGGTGCGCTCAGTACTAGCTGCTATCACTGTGACGTTGAGGTCCTCCCCGTCCAGCAGGCTGTCTCCCATCTCCGAGCTGTTCACTGCTCCTTCGCCATTTGACGTGGCAGATACCATACTTTGCGAGTCGGACATCTCCGACTCCCCTTTCCGGCACTGCGATGTCCGAGTCCTCCGGTGCAGCCGAAATAGCAGCGCGCTGTGCATCGCCGCGGTAATCGTGGATCACGATCTGACCCATGCCGTAGTGCACTCGTCCATTGCACCGTTTAAGGGGCTCGAGTGCCTCCTTATTCAAGGTGAAGACTACTTGCCTATCAGGCCCTACCGCGTCCTCGACCAGATTTACACCCCAGTCCTGCGTCGGGAGAGACGGGTTCATGATCCTCAGCATCCTGAGAATTCTCTCAGGTTCAGCAGGGATAGCAGGAATCCACGCTCTTGCCCTTGGCCGAGCCGGGATGTCCTTCCAGTCGACAACCTCGATTCTTGCCCCTTGGTAGATCTCACCTAGTCTTGCAGCTGCTGCCTTGTACAGTGCAACAGTTTTTGCATCCTCGCAAGCGAATACCTTGATTCGGCCCTGGTGCCATCCCGCATCAGAACCCATCGGAGTGGCACCCGGAGACTCATCCATAATGTCGAGAAGGGCATTACCGATAGCGTTCCGGACGAACCGCCACTGGTCCCTAGGGATGGCCCAGTTTTCATTACCTCGGTCAATGACGCCTATGAGGATCCTATCCTTAGTCACTTCAGCAAAGCTGAGTTTACCCATTACGGGGGCGTGTTGCTGCCGCTCCGGGTGAGGTTTTAAATCTACGTCCGATCTCTGGCGTTATAGGGATTTATATTAACCTTCTTTGGCGCGTAATCGCTTTGGAAGTTCGGTAAGATAGCTTCAGCCATCTCCACCGTCTTCCTAGCTTTCGGCGATAGCGTCTCTTGTGAAATACCCTCGTATTTCTTCAGTATCCTCGCGGCCGCTCTTTTGTCCAAGTACTCAGAGCGACTGGGAGATGTCTTTTGGGGTAAATTTCGACCCGTAGTTGCCATCGCGGTCGTTCCCTTATTTGGATCTCTGGGGCCAGGTCGTGAGACCACTGCCACAGACGTTAAAGACTTGGTTTCGGTACCGGCACTTACTACGGCTCTAGCATCAGCCGTTGTTGGCTTCACCGTGTTTGTACCGGTACTTACTTTGGGGATTGCCCCCTTATTATCCAGAGTTGATCGACATGTAGTTGCCATCGCTGTCGATCTCTCGGCTGATGAAGAAATGGAGTTTGTCCTCCGACGTTGCGTTCTCGCTTGCTCCAGCATTTTCCTCCTCTGCTGGGCAGTATACATGGTTGTATCAATATTTTTAAGGTTTTTTTTACTTTTTTTCATCTTGTTCGTACGACCCCTTGCCGGGCAAGGCCAGTTTAGGGTCAAAGGAAGAGTATGGGGAATGTGTCGTCCGCCGCGGCAGAGCCCCATGCCGCGGTAAGGCCATAGTTACTCTCCGAGGCGGCCCGGTATCAGAGAGGCTCCGTTCGATTACAGCCACGATTTGCCTCCCGGCTGCAAACGTCCAATGGGCACGTGGTCGCATAACACCCTGGATTGGGAGGGGGAAGATCTTAGTCGTCGCGCCAGAGAGGCTTGGCTTCTCTCGTGATGTAGTACCGGCGGCAATATGATCACAAGGGCAGCGCAGCCCTGTGGCTATCGACTTAAGCCCTCGTACCGCGGCAAGGTGTCAGCCCTTCACGAGGGAAATGTTACATAAGTAACTCCACTTTTTTGTATGAAACCACATTTTTTATTTTAATAATTTAATGTGCTAAGCTTTTTCGATTTTTAAATAGTTTTTTACTTATGAAATTTTTAGAGAAATAAAATATTGGAAAAGTATATCTTCTAAGCAGAAAATGTATTTTTCATTCAAAAAGTGAAGTTAGTTATATAGAATTAAAAATTTTGTACCCAACATCAGAATTGTAATTTTCAAAAAATAGCTTTAAAAAAATTTGTTTAAAAGAAAAATATTAAAACTCATGCACAGGAATGTAAAGCAGGAGTTATTAGCTTTCAAATGTTGTTAAATAAAATCTGTAGCATTACTACAAGCCGAAACATAATAATTTCTAATGGTGCATGTTTTCATCACCTTCGGAAAAATTGCAGTATCTATATATTAACACGCTAACACTCTCCGCATACAAACTTTCGTAACCCAATTTAGTATAGTATTTATTTATTGATCCCTATAAAAGTTATATTGGAAACTTAGAATGGACTAATCTGCTGTCTCACCAAAAAAAATTTTGAAAATTATTCTTAGTTTATTTATTATTAAACAAAAAAGAGGTCTCCAAACTCTCCAGCTATTTTGTTATCCCCACATTCTGTTATACCCGCACTATACATCTTTATTCAGCACTCTTATAAAACTCCCAAAGCCACGTCCATCCGCTCATTTCCTTACACACACACGTGCATATCTATGCAATGATCCAGCAGCTGCCACTTGCTTTTATTTTTGTGCCAAAAAAAAACAGAAAAATTTACTAAATCATATAATCTTCGGCATCTTAACACCATTTGTAGGCTAAGAAATCCAGCTTCACTTCTTGCTTTACATATTTAACTTTTTGCTTATTGGTAAAGTTTATTTTTTTAACGATATAATTTTGTAAGAAAATTTCACAATGTTAAGATCGATAATAACGTACGGACTTTAGGTTAGGTTAGGTTCAAGTGGCTGCCGCAGAGGCACACTTAGGCCAGTTTTGAAAGGCCCGTTGTGATACCACCAACACAAGGAAAGTCAGTCCCGGGACCCAGCCATATGGAAAATCCCTGAGTTGTTGGGATTTTCCACATAGCAGAATCCCGGGACTGACACTCCTAAACCGACACCGTTACTCCTCCTCGAACCACTTAGATGACTTTGAAGCCCATCAAGTCCTTTATGTCCAGTTCCGCGATCTGGCTTAGGATATCCATGAACGGAACTCCCAAAAAGCGCGTTCTCGCGCCGCTTAAAGCCGGACAGTTGCAGATGAGGTGCTCCAATTTTTCCTCCTCCTCATCATCTTTGCAACTCCTGCAGCATCGTCGGTAGGGCACACCTAGCCTTTCTGCATGCCTACCAATGAGGCAGTGACCGGTTAATACCCCTATCAATATGCAGATTTCCCTCCTAGTTAGGGCATAAATGCGTCTAGACCTTTTAAGATCCCATTTTGGCCAGGTTTGTTTCGATATCCGACACCCTGGTGATTGCAGCCATCTTTCTTTGGCTTGACGGAGTGTGTGCTCCTTTAGCATTAGTTTGCATGTGGCAAACGGCATACCTAAGCGCTCTTTATCCTGAAGAACCTGCTTGGTCGTGCCCTGCCTGGCAAGCTCGTCTGCCTTACAGTTTCCCTCAATGTCCCTATGCCCCGGGACCCATATGAGGTTTACGCGGTTCTGTTGGGCCATCTCCTGAAGAGATCGATGACAGCTGAGCGTCAGTTCAGAGTTGAACGAGCATGAGCCAAGGGATTTGATGGCCGCTTGGCTATCGCTGAAAATAGCGATATCTTCTCCGATAACACGTTTGCTTAACCAGGCCGCGGCGTCCAGGATTGCCGAGACTTCCGCCTGGAAGACGCTACAATGATCAGGTAGTCTGAAGGAGAGCTCAAGGTCCAAATCCCTTGAATAAACTCCTCCTCCAACTCTGCCGTCCAACTCCGAGCCGTCGGTGTATATGGAAGTGCCACCATTTGTTTCGGGACACCAATCCGTCCTCTCCCAGTCTTCTCTGCTGGGAATGTTTATTTTGAAACAGCTATCCCCGACTGTAGTAGTCGCACAACGATCTGTGCTTAGAGGGAGAAAGCTGTAAGATTCCAGAATACTGCAATGTCCAATAGTACCCGCAGCCCAACTGGAGGTTTCTCTTAGGCGCAGAGCTGATGCCGCCGCTGACCGCAACCCTTCCAGATCAAGTGGCAAAGCCTGCCCAGAATGACCTGGATGGCTTCGTTGGGCGTTGTCCTTAGCGCACCGCTTATACAGATCATATTGGATCAATGGACTTTCCGCAACAGATTCAGGTATGTTACCTTGCTCAGCGCAGGCCACCATACGACGACTCCATAAACATGATTGGGCGAATGATGGCCGTGTAGATCCAACTGCATACTCTAGGGCTGAGCCCCCAATTTTTGCCAATGGCTCTTTTGCATGTGTAAAGAGCGATGCAAGCTTTCTTCTGGCGCTGAAGAACATTCTCCTTCCAATTCAATTTCCTGTCCAGAACTATGCCAGAACAAGCCCAGGCGCGTGCCATCTAGTCCTGGTAGGCTTAGTGGCGGTATTTTGTACCGGTTGGTGAAGAGGACAAGTTCCACCTTCCCCGGGTTCATACTAAGTCCGCAGCGAGAGGAACACGTCGAAACTTCTCTCAGTGCTACTTGCATCAGGTCACACAGAGTTTGTGGGAACTTGCCTCTGAATGCAATAGCTAAATCGTCTGCGTATGCCACTATCTTCCCGCCCCCCAGCTTGTGTCACGTAGCAACGAGTTGACTGTGAGGTTCCATAAAAGCGGGGAAAGAACACCACCCTGGGGTGTTCCCCTTGTGACATAACGTGATAACTCAACCGTACCAAGTGAAGAAGCTATTTTCCGTCCCCTTAAAAGTTGGTCAATTAAATCAGTTAGAGGTCTCTCTACGCATAGATTAGTTAGAGCGGAGTTGATAGCCCCCGGGCTTATATTGTTGAAAGCCCCGTCAATGTCTAGGAGGGCCACGAGACAGTAGTCCTTTTCACACAGCGATTTCTCAATGACAGACACTAGGCTGTGCAGAGCGGTTTCTGTTGATTTACCCTTGGTGTATGCATGCTGATAGCTAGAGATAAGGTTGCTATCAATAGTCGTTAAGAGGTAGTCGCTTAGTATCCTCTCAAAGGTAGTAGTGGGATGCCTTCCCAGCCTTAGGGATAAACACTACCGTGGCGCTTCTCCAGGAGCCCGGAATGTGGTTGAGAGCCAGCTAGGCTGTGAAGAGAAATACCAGCCATTTAGCTGAAGTCTCCAACGTGTTTATAAGTTGCGCGGGGATAATCCCGTCCGGCCCGGCAGCCTTATACGGTTCAAAGCTCCTAACTGCCCACCTTACTCTTTCCTCAGTGCAAGGTTTGTTGCAGATGCTAGTGGTTCATCATGCAGATTCCCCGGAAAATGTGTATTCAAGAGCAGCTCAAGGGTTTGCTCTTCCGTGCTGGTCCAGATCCGTCAGGTTTTCGCAAATAGCTGATGGCTGTTTGACTTTTCGAGAGGACTCGTCTAAGTCTCGCTGTGTCGTCGACTTTTTCGACGCCATTGCAGAAAGTTCTTAACGAGGTTCTCTTCGCCTGTCTCAGAGCTTTTTTGTAGGCCCTTAGTTTAGCTTTATATTCGTGCCAATGAGGCTCAGAGCCGAAGCTTTCGGCCTTGTTAAATTGTTTCCGGCATGATTTTCGGAGCGAGTCCAAATCGTAGGACCACCAATGTGGCCTGTGTTTACCGCGTGGTTTTGGCACTGGACAAGCCTGTCCTAGAGCATTTCAGAGCGCCGATGTAAATGTAGTAACAAGATCCTCCAGCTCCTCTACTGATGAGGGGGCTTGTGAGGGCAGTACTGGTAGGCCTCTGTCTAATATTTCATTGTGTAACTGCCAATTAGTGTTACGTGGATTGCGCTTCATGATTGGTTGTTCTACAATAAAGTCTAAAACCATTTCTATGTAACGGTGGTCGAAGAAAGAATGTTCTTCCAGAACCCGCCATTTTCTGACCCACTCATAAGCGCCTTCACTACAGATAGTGAGGTCTATGACCTCCCTGCGAGTCTTAGTGATAAAAGTAGGCTCATTACCCACGTTGCAAATCACCAGATTGGTTGTTAATAGGTAATCAAACAGAGACTCGCCCCTGGCATTGATGTCGGAGCTCCCCCATTGGACATGGTGAGCATTAGAGTCCGCTCCAATAATAAGATTACCCGTGCAGAAATTTGACACCAGGTCTTTCACCTCCGTTTGTGGTGGGGGTTCTTCGGCGTCGTAGGGCATATAGACCGACGCCACCGTCAGGCGGGTGCTGTCGACCGTTAGACTGATAGCGGTAATATCACCATTGGAGTAGTTAGGTAGGAGAAAGGAGTTCAACTCAGACTTGACCAAAATACACGTTCTGACTTTGCTCTGTTCGCTGGTTCACATGAGCTTGAAGCCCTTAGTCCCCAATCCGCAGATTCTCGAGCTATTGACCCAGGGTTCTTGGATGAGGACCACATCCACGTCGCCTTTAGAAATACGACTACTTAAAGCAGCCGAAGCCACTTTAGATTTGTGCAGATTAATCTGAAGCACCACCAACATGAGAGCGCACAGACTTCCCTGCCGTCCCCATATCGTCGAGGTTTGCCCCATCCCGGAGGTTGCCTATCAACGACGAGTTGTTCCGATTAACTGCCCGATATGGCGCTGCAGGAGTCTTGCTGTCTGTAGCGTTAGATGTTAATCGCTCAGCGTTGGCTGCTACCACCGTGACGTCGAGGACTTCCTCGTCCTGTAGGCTGTCCTCCATCTCCGAGTTGTTCACAGCACTATCGCCAAGGGACGTGGCGGATAACATGCTTTCCGCATCGGAATGCTCCGCTTCCTCTTCTGGTAATTCGTTTTCCGGTTCCCCCGGAGCAGCCGAGTTGGCAGCGCGCTGAGCATCACCACGATATACGTGCATAACGATCTGGCCTACGCTGTAGTGTACTAGGCCATTGCACTTTTTGAGGGGCTCGATTGACTCTTTATTCATGGTGAACACCACCTGTCTGTCGGGCCCTACCGCATCCCCGACCAGATTGACACTCCAGTCATTAGCCGTAGCATCCCGAGAATTCTCTCGGAATCCACGCCCTTGCCCTTGGACGAGCTGGAATGTCCTTCCAGTCGACGACCTCTATCTTTGCGCCCATGTAGACTTCACCCAGCTTAGCAGCTGCTGCCTTGTGCAGTGCTACGTTTTTTGCATCCTCGCATGCGAGTAATTTAATCTGACCCTGGTGCCAACCCGCATCCGTTACTCGCGCCGAACTACCCGGAAACTCTGGAGCAACATTGAGAAGAATGTTGCCGAGTTCATTTCGCACGTAACGCCACCGGTCCTTAGGGATGGCCAGACGGTCATTGCCTCGGTCAAGGACGTCTATAAGGATCCTGTCCTTGGTTACCTCAGCAAAGCTTAGTTTTCCCGCTCCAGATGCCGCTTTGGAGGGGGGTTTAACTCCAGGTCCGATCTCTGGCGCTTGAAAGGGTTAACTTTTAACCTCTTTGGCATGTAAGAATTTTGTAAATCCGGTATCACAGCTTTCGCTAGCTCTACCGATTTACTGGAATTCGGCGACAGCGATTCCTGCGGTACCCCTTCATACCTCTTCAGGATCTTTGCAGCCAATCTTTTCTCGTGGTATGTGAAGCGGCGGGGAGATGTCTCCTGGGAGCGCGGACCCGTAGTTGCCATCGCGGTCGCTCTCCTTGCCAAAATCTCAGTTGCAGCTTCCTTCTCCTTCGAAACTCCGAGGCCAGGTCGTGAGACCGCTGCCACAGACGTAAAGATACTGGTTTTCATATCAGCGGTTGATGGGAGTTTAGCATCCGCCGTTGTCCGCTTAGCTGCGTTGGCAACCGCACTGGTGCTAGCTCCCATCAAGTCAATCTTAGTCGATAGAGGGTTGGTTGACCGACTCGTAGTTGCCATCGCTGTCGATCCCCCCCTTGATTGTGGAACGGAGGTTGTCCTCCGGCGTTGTTGTTGCTTTCTCGCCTGTTCCTCCATAGCTCTCCTTTGCTGAGGAGTGAAATTTGGCGTTGTTTGTTTTTTTAGGTTTATCGTTTTTATTTGGATTATTTGAGTTCATCTTGTTCGTAGGACCCATCGCCGGACAAGACCAGCTTAGGGTCAAGGGAAGAGTAGGGGAAAATGTGTCGTCCGCCGCGGCAGAGCACCGTACCGCGGTAAGGCCATGCTTACTCCCTGTGGCGACCCGGTATCAGAGAGGCTCCGTTCAAATACAGCCACGATTTGCCTCCCGGCTGCAAACGTCCAATGGGCACGGTTTCGCATAACACCCTGGATTGGGAGGGGGAAGATCTTTTTCGTCGCGCCAGAGAGGCTAGGCTGCTCTCGTGATGAAGTGCCGTACGGAGCTATGATCACAAGGGCAGCGTAGCCCTGTGGCTATCGACTTAAGCCCTCGTACCTCGGCAAGGTATCTACCCTTCACGAGGGACGTACGGACTTTAACTAAAGAACAATTTTACATGACACTAATGCTTAGAATATACCCGTTCTACATGAACCTGCTATCGATAAAAAAAAAAAAAAAAAAACACTGCCCCGTTTGCTACGCTATGTGCATGAATAATTAGGTTTCGCTCATCACCCATATTTAATTCTTAATTCTTAAATAAAATTTTCGTCAGCTGATTTTCAACCAGCTACCCTGTCAAAGCTTCTACCTTTTTTTACGAAAAACACATTTTTACTTTAGATTATTTGATGTTCTAAGCTTTTCTCGATTTTTTAAAAGTTTATTTCACTTATGAAATTTTTAGGGGGAAAAATATTGGAAAAGTATGTTTGCTAAGCAGAATATATATTTTTCCTACAGTTGAAGATTGGCCAGAAAAATATCCCCAATTGTCTCATTTAGAACAAAGCTGTAATTAGACGCAGACAAGTAAAAGTAGTTCCTGGCGTCATGGTAGAATCCTCGATTGTCAGAACTCTGATTTTTTTCAGTTTTCCTTGCTTTAAAACATAACAATTAAAAAAAAAAACAATTTTTAAATTTTTGCCCTCGCCGAGAATCGAAGACAGGTGTCCTGTAAGAAGTATACATTTATACCCATTCTGGTATAAAAAGGGTATAATTAGTCTCTTCATAGGACATGCTCGAACAAATGTGACCAATTCATTCCATCTAAAAGATACTAAAAAAGTAGTAGTCTAATTAAAAAGTAGTAGTCTACTAGTCCTCTGCGATTAATCCCGGACTAATCGAACTTTTTTGGAGGGAAATACCACACGAACTTTTACTAAAGTACCATTTTACATGAGTAGCTCCACTTTTTTGTATGAAAAAACTTTTTCAAGTTTGATAATTTGATATGTAAGCTATTTATTTTTTTTCCACGTATTCAATTTTTAGAGCAATAAAATATTGGAAAAGTATATTTTCTAAGCAGAAAATGTATTTTTCAAACTAAAAAGTGAAGTTAGTTATATAGAATTAAACATTTTGTTCGCAACACCAGAATTGTAATTTTCAAAAAATAGCTTTAAAAAATTTGTTTAAAAGAAAAAACATTTAAATATGCTTCACCACCCTAATGTGCGAATTCTTTGCATGGTATTACTCAAATCAAATGTTTAAATTCCCAAACATCATATATATATATATATATATAATATATATATGTATGCGTGAAGCAAGAAGAAAAAACGGTACCTTAGTTTTTTGTCCATTAAAAAGTTTATATTTTTTAACGATATGATTTTTTTTAATTAAAATTCCACAAGGTTACGATAAAAAAGTGGCATTATATATCGAAATATTATAAGCCCATACCGGGTTTTTGTGCAGTTTAAATTAAAAAAACTTATTTTTTATGTAACAATTAATGTAAGTTTAATATAATTTGTAATAGTAAGTGTCTGCTGTACCTTAGACATAAACAAATAAATAAAAAAAAACATAAAAAATAAAAAAAAAATCTGTTGTAGATATATCCTAATGTATTGTCGTCAGCTTTTCTGTTGCACTACTTTGCTGCACCACCCTAATGTGAAGATTGTTTGTATCATCATCATCATTTATTGGCGCTTAACCGCCTAAGCGATTTTGGCCGTTGCATATCAAAGCACGCCAGTCATTCCTTTTTAGCGATAACTGACGCCAATTGGAAACCCCAAGGGAGTTCAAGTCATCCTCCACCTGTTGTTTCCATCTCAGTCGAGGCCTCCCCCTTCCTCTGCTGCCGAATTCAGGCGACGATAGGAAAACCTTCTGTGCTGGAGCTCCTTTGTCCATTCGCATAACATGGCCCAGCCAGCGGAGTCTTTGGGCTTTAATTCGCTGGACTATGGTCAGATCTGCGTAGAGCTCGTACAGCTCATCGTTAAATTTCCTTCGATACTCGCCGTTGGCATCACGGGAAGGACCATAAATCTTCCGGAGAACTTTTCTCTCAAATACTCCAAGGGCCATCTCATCTTCTCTTGACATTGTCCATGAATCTGAGCCATACATCAGGACAGGTATGATGAGAGACTTATAGAGCGTGATCTTTGTTCTTCGAGAGAGGACTTTACTTCTCAATTGCCTACTCAGTCCAAAGTAGCACTTGTTGGCAAGAGTGATTCTCCGCTGGATTTCTAGACTGATATTATTTTCGGTGTTGATACTGGTTCCCAAATAGACGAAGATTGTTTGTATGGTTTCACTTAATCCAAATTTGCATTTGTCACGAGGGAGCCACTTACTTGGTTTTGTTGTGAACGGGGAATATGTATATTAAGAGAGAGTTGAAGAAAATTTCAGATGGTCGAATTTCGACCACGGGCGATCCTAGTACTAATTACACTGCATTCGGTTGGACATGTGTATGTTTTTTTAACTCGATTCTTGTGCTGCTTTGTTTGTTATAAAACGGTTTCTATATTTTACATCTTGTGAGCATAATAAGCAGTCCAACTGTATTTGTATGTGCAGTCTCTTAATCCTTTTCCAATGTAGCACCTACATACGCTAGCAACGTATTGAAGCTAAATGCTAGAAGTACATTTTTATATACCACGAAACCTTAAACAAAGGTACACATATCTATAGTTATATTGATGGTTGTGCCACACTGGTACCTTTATTGCGAGTGGCGATATGCATGATAATACACTTCTTTCGATTACACTAGTTTACAAATAATTAATTTGAAAAAATACCAAGCTATTCATGTATATGGATGAATTGGCACTGATATGCCGAGCACAATACATATTTTTAAAATTTTTTGTATGGGCAGGTTTTGGAGATATCGGTAATTTGGTGTTTTTTCAGGTATCACTTCATTTAAAAATTATTTTCGGAAATCAAAATACGCTTCCAACGACGAATAATATGTAGGGGTAGTCCAAACCATCGCTGAACAATAGAATAGAATGAATAGAATTTTTACGATTTTCGGAAAAATTTTGATTTTGAAAAAGCTTTTTTTATGCAAAGTTGTAAGAATCAGGAACTTTTTATTTTTTCTAAAATTTGTGTGTATAATTACAAACACTTTAAGCATAATATTACCAATATCTAGTGTAAACTGTATTTTTGGCAATTTTTTTTTGTAACTTTCAACATCCCTACTTTTAATAGAATTTTAACAGGTCGTTATCTGTATATTGCAGATATTAAAAAAAACTCTTAGTGTTAATCATTACTAAGCCAATAGAGTCCAAATCAACCGTTTTCGGAACTTTTGTCTGTCTGTCTGACTATCTTTCTGTCTGTCTGTCTTTTCCCATATAACATGTAATGTTGCTTTTGGGTTATATGCGGATGGCCAAAAAATCTTGATTAGTTTTCTTAAAGGAAATCAGTCAAAATAAATTTGGTGAAGCCGAAGTTGGTGAGAAGTCTCAAAAAGGGGTGTGTACTTATTTTTGTAACTGCCTGAATGGAATTAAATGAAACTTTCACCATTGCATTATTAGACGCTCAACTTAAAATTTAAGATATCCCTTATTCCGATAACTCAACCGGTTTCAGAGTTATCAACCAATACGTGGAGCAGGGGTGACCAAACATGAGTAACATGGTAATATTATGCTTAAAGTGTTTATAATTATACACACTAATTTTAGAAAAAAAAATTCCTGGTTTTTACAACTTCGCATAAAAAAACATTTTCAAAATAAAATTTTTTCCAAAAATCGTAAAAATTCGACAAAATTGACCAGCTATTGTTCAGCGATGTTTTGGACCAACCCTACATATTATACGTCCTCTCGAACGAGGTATTGCTTGCATCCATTGCTTTTGTAACATTGGAGAAAACAATTTTTGAATGAAGTGATACCTGAAACAAAACAAAATTGCCGATGTCTCGAAAACCTAACCATACAAAAAATTTAAAAAATATACATGAATACCTTGGTATTTTTTGGCTGTAAGCTAGTGTTATTAATGTTTATTCAAATAACTTCTATCATCATCTATATATTAATACGCTAACACTCTCCGCATACAAACTTTCGTAACCCAATTTAGTATAGTATTTATTTATAGATCCCTATAAAAGTTATATTGGAAACTTAGAATGGACTAATCTGCTGTCTCACCAAAAAAAATTTTGAAAATTATTCTTAGTTTATTTATTATTAAACAAAAAAGAGGTCTCCAAACTCTCCAGCTATTTTGTTATCCCCACATTCTGTTATACCCGCACTATACATCTTTATTCAGCACTCTTATAAAACTCCCAAAGCCACATCCATCCGCTCATTCCCTTACACACCACGCCCTTGCCCTTGGACGAGCTGGAATGTCCTTCCAGTCGACGACCTCTATCTTTGCGCCCATGTAGACTTCACCCAGCTTAGCAGCTGCTGCCTTGTGCAGTGCTACGTTTTTTGCATCCTCGCATGCGAGTAATTTAATCTGACCCTGGTGCCAACCCGCATCCGTTACTCGCGCCGAACTACCCGGAAACTCTGGAGCAACATTGAGAAGAATGTTGCCGAGTTCATTTCGCACGTAACGCCACCGGTCCTTAGGGATGGCCAGACGGTCATTGCCTCGGTCAAGGACGTCTATAAGGATCCTGTCCTTGGTTACCTCAGCAAAGCTTAGTTTGCCCGCTCCAGATGCCGCTTTGGAGGGGGGTTTAACTCCAGGTCCGATCTCTGGCGCTTGAAAGGGTTAACTTTTAACCTCTTTGGCATGTAAGAATTTTGTAAATCCGGTATCACAGCTTTCGCTAGCTCTACCGATTTACTGGAATTCGGCGACAGCGATTCCTGCGGTACCCCTTCATACCTCTTCAGGATCTTTGCAGCCAATCTTTTCTCGTGGTATGTGAAGCGGCGGGGAGATGTCTCCTGGGAGCGCGGACCCGTAGTTGCCATCGCGGTCGCTCTCCTTGCCGAAATCTCAGTTGCAGCTTCCTTCTCCTTCGAAACTCCGAGGCCAGGTCGTGAGACCGCTGCCACAGACGTAAAGATACTGGTTTTCATATCAGCGGTTGATGGGAGTTTAGCATCCGCCGTTGTCCGCTTAGCTGCGTTGGCAACCGCACTGGTGCTAGCTCCCATCAAGTCAATCTTAGTCGATAGAGGGTTGGTTGACCGACTCGTAGTTGCCATCGCTGTCGATCCCCCCCTTGATTGTGGAACGGAGGTTGTCCTCCGGCGTTGTTGTTGCTTTCTCGCCTGTTCCTCCATAGCTCTCCTTTGCTGAGGAGTGAAATTTGGCGTTGTTTGTTTTTTTAGGTTTATCGTTTTTATTTGGATTATTTGAGTTCATCTTGTTCGTAGGACCCATCGCCGGACAAGGCCAGCTTAGGGTCAAGGGAAGAGTAGGGGAAAATGTGTCGTCCGCCGCGGCAGAGCCCCGTACCGCGGTAAGGCCATGCTTACTCCCTGTGGCGACCCGGTATCAGAGAGGCTCCGTTCAAATACAGCCACGATTTGCCTCCCGGCTGCAAACGTCCAATGGGCACGGTTTCGCATAACACCCTGGATTGGGAGGGGGAAGATCTTTGTCGTCGCGCCAGAGAGGCTAGGCTGCTCTCGTGATGAAGTGCCGTACGGAGCTATGATCACAAGGGCAGCGTAGCCCTGTGGCTATCGACTTAAGCCCTCGTACCTCGGCAAGGTATCTACCCTTCACGAGGGACGTACGGACTTTAACTAAAGAACAATTTTACATGACACTAATGCTTAGAATATACCCGTTCTACATGAACCTGCTATCGATAAAAAAAAAAAAAAAAAAAAACACTGCCCCGTTTGCTACGCTATGTGCATGAATAATTAGGTTTCGCTCATCACCCATATTTAATTCTTAATTCTTAAATAAAATTTTCGTCAGCTGATTTTCAACCAGCTACCCTGTCAAAGCTTCTACCTTTTTTTACGAAAAACACATTTTTACTTTAGATTATTTGATGTTCTAAGCTTTTCTCGATTTTTAAAAGTTTATTTCACTTATGAAATTTTTAGGGGGAAAAATATTGGAAAAGTATGTTTGCTAAGCAGAATATATATTTTTCCTACAGTTGAAGATTGGCCAGAAAAATATCCCCAATTGTCTCATTTAGAACAAAGCTGTAATTAGATTAAAGGTACACATATCTATAGTTATATTGATGGTTGTGCCACACTGGTACCTTTATTGCGAGTGGCGATATGCATGATAATACACTTCTTTCGATTACACTAGTTTACAAATAATTAATTTGAAAAAATACCAAGCTATTCATGTATATGGATGAATTGGCACTGATATGCCGAGCACAATACATATTTTTAAAATTTTTTGTATGGGCAGGTTTTGGAGATATCGGTAATTTGGTGTTTTTTCAGGTATCACTTCATTTAAAAATTATTTTCGGAAATCAAAATACGCTTCCAACGACGAATAATATGTAGGGGTAGTCCAAACCATCGCTGAACAATAGAATAGAATAGAATAGAATTTTTACGATTTTCGGAAAAATTTTGATTTTGAAAAAGCTTTTTTTATGCAAAGTTGTAAGAATCAGGAACTTTTTATTTTTTCTAAAATTTGTGTGTATAATTACAAACACTTTAAGCATAATATTACCAATATCTAGTGTAAACTGTATTTTTGGCAATTTTTTTTTGTAACTTTCAACATCCCTACTTTTAATAGAATTTTAACAGGTCGTTATCTGTATATTGCAGATATTAAAAAAAACTCTTAGTGTTAATCATTACTAAGCCAATAGAGTCCAAATCAACCGTTTTCGGAACTTTTGTCTGTCTGTCTGACTATCTTTCTGTCTGTCTGTCTTTTCCCATATAACATGTAATGTTGCTTTTGGGTTATATGCGGATGGCCAAAAAATCTTGATTAGTTTTCTTAAAGGAAATCAGTCAAAATAAATTTGGTGAAGCCGAAGTTGGTGAGAAGTCTCAAAAAGGGGTGTGTACTTATTTTTGTAACTGCCTGAATGGAATTAAATGAAACTTTCACCATTGCATTATTAGACGCTCAACTTAAAATTTAAGATATCCCTTATTCCGATAACTCAACCGGTTTCAGAGTTATCAACCAATACGTGGAGCAGGGGTGACCAAACATGAGTAACATGGTAATATTATGCTTAAAGTGTTTATAATTATACACACTAATTTTAGAAAAAAAAATTCCTGGTTTTTACAACTTCGCATAAAAAAACATTTTCAAAATAAAATTTTTTCCAAAAATCGTAAAAATTCGACAAAATTGACCAGCTATTGTTCAGCGATGTTTTGGACCAACCCTACATATTATACGTCCTCTCGAACGAGGTATTGCTTGCATCCATTGCTTTTGTAACATTGGAAAAAACAATTTTTGAATGAAGTGATACCTGAAACAAAACAAAATTGCCGATGTCTCGAAAACCTAACCATACAAAAAATTTAAAAAATATACATGAATACCTTGGTATTTTTTGGCTGTAAGCTAGTGTTATTAATGTTTATTCAAATAACTTCTATCATCATCTATATATTAATACGCTAACACTCTCCGCATACAAACTTTCGTAACCCAATTTAGTATAGTATTTATTTATAGATCCCTATAAAAGTTATATTGGAAACTTAGAATGGACTAATCTGCTGTCTCACCAAAAAAAATTTTGAAAATTATTCTTAGTTTATTTATTATTAAACAAAAAAGAGGTCTCCAAACTCTCCAGCTATTTTGTTATCCCCACATTCTGTTATACCCGCACTATACATCTTTATTCAGCACTCTTATAAAACTCCCAAAGCCACATCCATCCGCTCATTCCCTTACACACACACGTACATATCTATGCAATGATCCAGCAGCTTGCCACTTGCTTTTATTTTTGTGCCAAAAAAAAAAAACAGAAAAATGTACCAAATCATATCCTCTTCGGCATCTTAACACCATTTGTAGGCTAAGAAATCCAGCTTCACTTCTGGCTTTACATATTTAACTTTTTGCTTATTGGTAAAGTTTATTTTTTTAACGATATAATTTTGTAAGAAAATTGCTCAATGTTAAGATCGAAATTTTAATAACGTACGGACTTTAACTAAAGAACAATTTTACATGACACTAATGCTGATTTAGTTGAACATGTTTACACTCTTGCACAGAACACAGTAAAAGTGTGATAGAATATACCCGTTCTACATGAACCTGCTATCGATAAAACGAAAAAAAAAACACTGCCCCGTTTGCTACGCTATGTGCATGAATAATTAGCTTTCGCTCATCACCCATATTTAATTCTTAATTCTTAAATAAAATTTTCGTCAGCTGATTTTCAACCAGCTACCCTGTCAAAGCTTCTACCTTTTTTTTACGAAAAACACATTTTTACTTTAGATTATTTGATGTTCTAAGCTTTTCTCGATTTTTTAAAAGTTTAATTCACTTCTGAAATTTTTGGGGGGAAAAATATTGGAAAATTATGTTTTCTAAGCAGAAAATATATTTTTCATACAGTTGAAGATTGGCCAGAAAAATATCCCCAATTGTTTCATTTAGAACAAAGCTGTAATTAGACGCTGACAAGTATAAGTAGTTCCTGGCGTCATGGTAGACACCTTGATTGTCAGAACTCTGATTTTTTTCAGTTTTCCTTGCTTTCAAGTTTCAAGTTTATTTTCATTATTTTTGCGGTGCCCCCCATAAATTCAGAAAGAAAAAATTCAGAAATACGATTTTTCGGAAAAATTTATTCAGAAATCATTTTTCAGAAACCAAAAGTAAGAAGGAAAAATTCAGAAAACTTTTTTCAGAAACCAAAATTCAGAATCAAAAATTCAGAAACACATTTTTCAGAATTTTTTTTTTCAGAAATTCAAATAATACATACATATATATAAACACATAAAAATGATAGTTATGAATTAGAATTTTAAATAAGATAAATAAAGTTCTACTTTTCTAGCATCTGGTACATGTAAATGTATCCCTTTGACCTTCACATTGTCATTATGTTCAATCGGTGTCACGTTGTTATATCGAATCAATCGGGCGCAACACTTCGATTCACGTATTTTTCTAAAAACAAGATTAGTAGAAATAAAAAATCCATTTGATTTTTTTGCAACAGAATTAAGAGCTCACTCGCTACAAAAAAGTAATCTGTTTCGCCACGGGAACAATCGAACGTATATTCGAACCCATCAAAAAAAATCGTATCATGTTTGTTCTGATTACTTTTAATGCACTCCATTCTGAAAACATGTGAAGACATGCATGGATGAAGGGGGTATGTCGCATTTTGAGTAAAACGAGAAAATCGGCTTTAAAGGTTTGCTTAAACATTTGAGGTTTTTTCGAATCTTTATGGAAAACTGACAAAAAAATTATGCAAAGCCATAAAAGACGTTGCATAATATGCAATAAAAGGCATAAGTTTATATTTAGTGTTTTATATGAAAAAATCGGAACATACCCCCTTCTTCCACAATTCATATTGAAAAGTTGTGTACATACCCCCTTCATCCATGAATTATCTTTTACAATTTTCACGATAGGCAGATTCTGATAAGACAGAAATATAGATCTGCATAAACATTATTCACCAATGCCAAAAACAGAAATTGAGTGAGAATGCGACATACCCCCTTCATCCATGCATGTCTTCATGTATTAACTAATTATTAGTTCAAAAAAGGTCTCATTAATATACGATAGAGTACAATAGAGAGAGTTGTTGCTGTTGTAACAGGCAAATGCATTTGTAAAACGGGATCATGTGATGTTGGAGCGCTGAGCAACTCTCCAATTTTTGCGTGCATTTGTTAGTGCGTCTGCGTTTTGTTTTTCATTAATGCGTTTTGTTTTTCATTCATTGGTTTTCATTGATCGCGTTATTACGCTTGACACGAGTGGAAATAGCAAATTCTCAACGCTGTAATTTTTATATTGTTGGAAACATAGTTGGGCATAGTGCTTTGGCAAAGTAGAAAAAAGAAAAATTACCCAATGCTTCGTGAAACGAGTTTTTCACTTATTTCAAAGCCTTTATCTCCGATCTAAACATTCAGAAAGTGAAATTCAGATCCAAAAATTCAGAAAGTAATGAGACGGCAGAAAAAAATTAAATTTTGCGCAACCCACGTAACACTAACTGGCAGCTACACAATGAAATACTATCTAGGGACCTACCAGTACTGCCCCCACAAGTCCCCTCATCAGTAGCGGAGTTGGAGGATCTGGTAAAGACCTTTACAACGGCGCTCTCGAATGCCCTAAAACAGGCTTGCCCAGTGCCAAAACCACGAAGTAAACATAGGGCGCATTGGTGGTCCTACGACTTGGACTCGCTCCGCAAATCAATTCAATTCAATTCAATTTATTAACACATAGGTTGTAACTATAAGACAAAGTCTTTTGCAGTACATCAACGATTTAAAACCAAGATAATAATTGAAAAATAATAATAAAAATAAAAGTTTAACATTGAAGGTCTTGATATGATGCACTTTTATCATCAGTTTAAAATGTCATCAGTTTTAAATGTCAAAAAATAAAAATAAAAGTTTAACATTGCAGTTCTTATATTTAAATAGAGGAGACTAGTTAGTTTGCTTTAAAGGAAAAAAGAAAAGAAGGAAATAAAAGGAAGAACCTATAGTAACAAGCAGGGAAGAAATGGAAGGAAGTGCAATCACCATAATCACTGAGAACAGAATTAATCTTGAATCACCTTTTTGTAGTTGCTCCAACTCAAACCTGCTGTAAGAGAAACAGGAAGAGAGTTCCAGAGCCTTACATCATTAACGAAGAAAAGCCTTGAAGAGGACAAATAAACGTATCTAGGCAATATTAGCTTTTGATGCCTGCAAGGCTGAGATAATTGTAGGTTTTCGTAAAGGTATTGAGAAGTTTTGGATGCAACTAGTGTGAACATAAACCAAGAATTTTTCTTTTCCATGAAGAGATGTGGTCATATTTTACATAGCGAGTAATATTGTTGAAAACTAGATCAATTTTTAGACGCGAAGCAGAATAAGTTGGATAGCTAACTTTTACCTAGTCTCCAAAGGTGTGAACGAAGCTGACATCCTCAATCGACGTAAAATACAGTAGACATTTCCCACAACTTTATTCACATAATCAGTACAGCTCATCTCAGAATTGGTCACAAAGCCTAAGTTTTTAATCTTATCTGTGAATGAAAGGACACTATTACCAACAAGTAGTTTAGGGATATCTTCAAAATATACAACACTGTTGCTAATGGGCAATACATATGACTTTTTGGCATTCAAACACAGATAGTTTGCGGCACAGCGGAGGATACGACACACGCATTCATCATCATTTATTGGCGCTTAACCGCCTAAGCGATTTTGGCCGTTTCGTATCAAAGCACGCCAGTCATTCCTTTTTAGCGATAACGGACGCCAATTGGAAACCCCAAGGGAGTTCAAGTCATCCTCCACCTGTTGTTTCCATCTCAGTCGAGGCCTCCCCCTTCCTCTGCTGCCGAATTCAGGCGACGATAGGAAAACCTTCTGTGCTGGAGCTTCTTTGTCCATTCGCATAACATGGCCCAGCCAGCGGAGTCTTTGGGCTTTAATTCGCTGGACTATGGTCAGATCTGCGTAGAGCTCGTACAGCTCATCGTTAAATTTCCTTCTATACTCGCCGTTGGCATCACGGGAAGGACCATAAATCTTCCGGAGAACTTTTCTCTCAAATACTCCAAGGGCCATCTCATCTTCTCTTGAAATTGTCCATGAATCTGAGCCATACATCAGGACAGGTATGATGAGAGACTTATAGAGCGTGATCTTTGTTCTTCGAGAGAGGACTTTACTTCTCAATTGCCTACTCAGTCCAAAGTAGCACTTGTTGGCAAGAGTGATTCTCCGCTGGATTTCTAGACTGATATTATTTTCGGTGTTGATACTGGTTCCCAAATAGACGAAGTCCCTCACAGTTTCAAATTTGTAACTATCAACAGTGACATGGCTGCCAAGGCGCAGGTGCGCCGATTCTTTCTTTGATGACAGCAAATACTTCGTCTTGTCCTCGTTCACGGCAAGACCCACTTTTTTCGCTTCCTTATCCAGTCCAGAGAAGGCAGCGCTTACGGCGCGGTTGTTAAGGCCAATGATATCAATATCATCGGCATACGCCAGCAATTGCACGCTCTTGTAAAAGATTGTACCATTGCGGTTTAGCTCTGCTGCTCGAATTATCTTCTCCAGCATCAGATTGAAGAAATCGCACGAAAGGGAGTCGCCCTGTCTGAAGCCTCGTTTGGTTTCAAATGGCTCAGAGAGGTCCTTCTACGATGGGCTTCAGCCTTTCACACAACACGCTAGAAAGAACCTTATATGCGATACTAAGAAGACTAATTCCGCGGTAGTTGGTGCGGTTAGCGGGATCGCCTTTCTTGTGGATTGGGCAAAGCACACTTAAATTCCAATCCGGAGGCATGCATTCGTCTGACCATATTCTGCATAAGAGCTGATGCATGCTTTTTACCAGCTCTTCGCCTCCGCGTTTGAACAGCTCGGCGGGTAGTCCGTCTTTTCCAGGCGCTTTGTTGTTTTTGAGCCGGGATATAGCTATCCTCACTTCATCATAGTCAGGTGGTGGGACGACTTTTCCATCGTCAGGGATTGGGGTATCGGGTTCGACGTCTCCCTCGCAATTTAGCAGTGAGGAGAAGTGCTCCCTCCATAATTTAAGTACACTTTGTACGTCGGTTACCAGGTCGCCATTATTGTCCTTACAGGAGCTTGCCCCGGGCTTAAAACCTTCCGTCATCCACCGGATCTTTTCATAGAATTTTCGGGCATCATTCCTGTCAGCCAGCATCTCAAGCTCCTCACACTCACGCCTTTCGGCCTCACTTTTCATTTTTCTGAAAAGGCGTCTCTCTTCCTTCTTTGCCTCACGATATTGTTGCCATACACTGCGGGTTGCGCCCGTTCGCAACGTCTCCTTGTAGGCAGCGTCCTTTTTTTTCGAGGCAGTTTTGCATTCCTCATCGTACCAGTTGTTCTTGCGGGCTCGCTGGAACCCTATAGTGGCCTCAGCGGCGGTACGCAATGAGTGAGAGATATGCTTCCATTGCTCGGTTACGACACACGCATTGGAAGTATAATTTTTGCACACCACCTTCTGGGTTCTCCCCGCCAAGTAGCTGGACATAAGCTCGACAGAACTGTTTGAGAATCCAAAGTAGCACTCTTTTTACAAAGAAGGTCATGATTCACAGAGTCAAACGCCATGGAAAAATCAAGAAGACACGGAAGGGTCAGGTCGTTATTGTCAAAGTGCAATCTGATGTCATCAAGAATCTTGAGCATAGCAGTAGAGCAGCTGTGTTTAGGTTTGAATCCTGACTGCAGTGGACTAAGAAGGTTGTTCTCCTGAACATGTGCCATACTTTGAGCGGCCATTAAAGACTCGCACACCTTTCCGAAGGCAGGTTAAATGCTAATGGGCTTGTAATTACTAGGCTCAACAGCTTTATTTATTTTAGCAATAGCCTTCTAACACGCAAGCTGGAAGAAGGAACATGTGAAGCAGTGGTTGACTATATGGGTGAGAGTTCCTACAATAAATGGCAGCACAAGTTTAGCAAACTTCAGAGAGATCCCATCTTCTCCAACTGCATTGGACTTTATTCTCATTATAGATTTCCACACTTCATGTTCAGAAACTGCCTTAAATTCAAATTTACTTCCGTGGCAGACGCGACTTATAGTACTCTGATAAAATAATCATTAAGAATATCAGGCTCAATAAGACATTCTGATGGGAGTTTACCATGGACATTGAGATTCCGCAAGTTACGCCAGAGGTCTTAGGATGGTAGAGCCGGGTTCAACATAGAGTCACAGTACATCTGCTTTGATTTTTTTACAGTGGCAGTGGCTTTGTTAGGGGCGGTTTTGTACTGCCGCCAAGCAAACTCGGTTTTGAGTAAAGCCTATTGCGTTCTTTTACTGCTGACCTAACTTTGTAATTATACCACGGAACGAAGTCATTGGTGACTAGAGTATTTCGTTCAGGGACATGAGTGTTGTAAAGCCAACACACATTTTCATTTAAAAACCCAAGTTTCGCATCTACTGAGGCTATACTCCAGCACAAGGTCCAGTCTACACAAGATGCATCAGAGAACAGCTCATCTACATTTACCAACTTAAAATCACGATACACAGTGGTGACGGTTCCAACAGGAAGTTAAACTTGACATGCAGTGTACAAAAAAGTAGATCATGGTCAGAGATACAACTAATTTGCTCAAAGATAAGGATATGCTCAGGTTTAGAGGAGATAATAAGGTCAAGCAAGCTTGGTGCCGAGTTGCGAGCATATCTAGTTGGCAACTGCTCATTAACTACTATTAGACCTGCAGCTGAAACATGGTCGAGAAAATTTTGGGCATGGTAGTCGCTGGCTAAAAGATTGATGTTGAAATCTCCACATATGACAAAACGCTCAAAGTCAATTACAAACAGAGACAACTCAGCAAAAAACAGTTCTAACGAGCAACATTTAGGGGGGGTTATACACACAGGAGACTAATACGTTATTTACTTTGTCCGTTACTTCAGCAATTACCCTGCAGTCAAATTCCGAACTACTCAGCAAACATACTAGTTCATTGACTAACCATTTTGTGGCTTATGCATACCAGTTCATTGTTGATTAGTTTTAAAACCAGTCAATGCCAAACTACTCAGCGAAAATTCTAGTTCATTGACTATACATTTTGTGGTGTATTTATACTAGTTCATTGCTGGTTAGCTTCAAACCAGTCAAGGCCAACCTACTCAGCAAACAATATAGTTCAATGACTAAACATTTTGTGGTGTATTCATACTAGTTCACTTCTGATCACCTTTAAACCAGTCAAGGCCAAACTACTCAGCAAACAATATAGTTCAATGACTATACATTTTGTGGTGTATTCATACTAGTTCATTTCTGATCACCTTTAAACCAGTCACTGTCCAACTACTCAGCAAACAATATAGTTCATTGACTATACATTTGGTGATGTATTTATACTAGTTCAATGCTGATTAGCTTCAAACCAGTCAAGGCCAAACTACTCAGCAAACAATATAGTTCATTGACTATACATTTTGTGGTGTATTCATACTAGTTCATTTCTGATCACCTTTAAACCAGTCAATGTCGAACTACTCAGCAAATAATATAGTTCATTGACCATACATTTTGTGGTGTATTTATACTAGTTCTTTGCTGATTAGCTTCAAACCAGTCAAGGGCACACTACTCAGTAAACAATATAGTTCAATGAGTATACATTTTGTGGTGTATTCATACTAGTTCACTTCTGATCAAGGCCAAACTACTCAGCAAACAATATACATAGATTAATGACTAAACATTTTGTGGTGTATTCATACTAGTTCACTTCTGATCACCTTTAAACCAGTCAATGTCGATCTACTCAGCAAACAATATAGTTCATTGACTATGCATTTTGTGGCATATGCATACCAGTTCATTGTTGATTAGCTTTAAACCATTCAATGCCAAACTACTCAGCGAAAATTCTAGTTCATTGACTATGCATTTTGTGGTGTATTCATACTAGTTCATTTCTGATTTCTTTTAAGGCAGTCATTGTCAAACTACTCGGCAAACAATGTAGTTCATTGATTGTACATTTTGTGGTGTATTCATACTAGTTCATTTCTGATTAGCTTTAAACCAGTCAATGCCAAACTACTCAGCAACATATAGTTCTACGCCTAAACATTTTGTGGTGTATTCATACCAGTTAATTTCTGAATACCTTCAAACTAATCAATTCCAAACTACTCAGCAGACACCTAGCTCGTTTACTATACATTTTATGGATGTTTTTATACTAGTTCTTTGCTGATTACCCTTAAACCAATAAATGCCAATCTAATCAGAAAACATACTAGTATACAACTATAATTTGCTGGGCGAAATCATACTAGTCACAAAAATCCTGGTTCGTACTAGTATGCAAGTATGTATGAATCTCGGGTTGTAGTCAGAAAAAGCCTAATCTATTTTAGAAAAATACTAATTAGAAAAATTCCATTTCATACTACATTATTATTATAAGGCCTTATTACACCGCAACCATTAGTACGATCTATTGTAGTACATGGTACTATGCAAACATTATTTGAAATTTTAGGTTTGTTTCTTTTTTTCTCTTGTAATTCACAGATGCTTTTTCGTGTTTGGCTAAATACAAATATGATGCTGATGTATGTATATATGATCTAGTATGTCAACTGCTATATTTCTTGTATACTTATATTCACAGAAAAAAGGCACTGGTAAAATCTACAATCTCGTGCTGTTATCCTGAATTTGACCAAATTTTGGTTGTTTGAACGGTATTTTTTGTTGAAGTAACTGTATTCAGATCTTTTATGATCCCTCTAGATCTTTTATAATCCCATTTTGGCCAGGTTTGTTTGGATGTCCGGCACCCTTGGGATTGTTGCTACCTTTCGTTGGCTTGACGGAGTGTGTACTCCAAGCCAACGAAATGTGGCAACAATCCCCAAGGTGCCGGAAATCCAAACAAACCTGGCCTAAGAAGGAGAGAAATCTCCATATTAATAGGTGTTCTAACTGGGCACTGCCTTATTGGTAGGCACGCAGAAGGTGTGCCCTACCGACGATGCTGTAGGAGCTGCAAAGATGATGAGGAAGAGGAAACGGTGAAGCACCTCATCTGTAACTGCCCGGTCTTAAGCGGCGCGAGAACGCGCTTTTTGGGAGTTCCCTTCCTGGATAGCCTAAAACAGACCGCTGAACTGGACATAAAGGACTTGATGGCCGTCATAAAGTCATCTAAGTGGTTGGAGGAGGAGTAACGGTGTCGGTTTAGGAGTGTCAGTCCCGGGATACTACTATGTGGAAAATCCCAACAAAAATCAAAGCAGCGTTTTTGAGCATTTGCAAAAATTTCGCTTCGCTTTACGTTTAAAAAATTTTGAATAAAAGTGGATCCTACAAAGTTGAATACAATTGGGCCTTCACCTATATAATCAAACTTGACGAACGCGGGTGTAAGAGTAGGTCGCCTCCCCGTTGGTGCACCCTGGGTAACGCTAAATGACCTACATGGCCTACATGGCTAGTTTCTTGTATTGCCGGTTTTACGAGAACGGTACCAGTACTTGTGCTGTACCCATCGTGCCGAAACGACCCGGGCCGTTTACTTATATCGACCCGGCCAAGAGCAATACACTCGGGGTGACCCTGTCTGACATTTAGTCAGGGCTACACCTCGCTACAACAACAACAACAACGCGGAATTTGAAAGGAGCCATTGCAAGTTGAATTCAATAATTAAATTAAAAATACAATAAACAACATAATTTAAAAAATATAGAAAAAAAACTTGTGTCAACTTTACCGAGAATCGAACTCAGAGCCTTTAGCTCATTTTTGGCTGTGTATGAACTAGTATATAAACTGGTATAATGCTGATGCAGAGGCTGACTAGTATACCAATTGGTATGGTGCTGATGCAGAAGAGGACAATTGCTTTTCTTTTTCTCTTGTAACTGCTTCTTTTTTATCTTGTAATTCACAGATGCTTTTTCGTGTTTGGGTAAATACAAATAGTCTCTGCTTTCTAAAGAATAAACTGGTATATTGCTGATGTAGAGGCTGACTATGATACTGGTGCATAGACCGACTAGTATACCAACTGGAATGAATGTCAAATTCGTGGACTAGTATGACAAGTGGTACGATCTGAATGGGCATAATGATTAGTATGTCCTGCCGCATAGACTGAGCAGTATGTCAACTGGTATGATACTGATGTATATATGAACTAGTATATCAACTGGTAATATTCTGATGCATATATGAACTAGTATGTCAAATGGTATATTTCTGATGCAAATTTGAACTAGTATGTCAACTGATATGATTATGATGCATAAGTGAACTGGTATGTGAACTGGTATGATTCTGATGCATAAATGAACTACTATATCAACTGGTATGATTCTGACGCATATATGAACTACTATGCCAACTGGTATGATTCCGATGATTTTTTTAACTAGTCTGTTAATTGGTTGATTCTGATACTAGTTTCTGTAGATTTCCCTTTGGTGTATGCATACTGATAGCTAGAGATAAGGTTGCTATCAATAGTAGTGGAGAGGTAGTCATTTATTATCCTCTCGAAGATTTTGAGTACAAATGACGAGATACTCATCGGCCTGTAGTCCTTGGGCTCGTAATGAGACGCCTTCCCCGCCTTAGGAATAAACACTACCGTGGCACTTCTCCAGGAGCACGGAATGTAGCTAGGAGCCAGACAGGCTGTATAGAGAAATACCAGCCATTTGGCTGATGTGTCCAGCGTGTTTATGAGTTGTGCGGGAATAATCCCATCTGGCCCGACAGCCTTGAACGGTTCGAAGCATTTAACCTTTTCCTCGATGACGGGTATGTATACAGCTAGGTTTGTTGTAGGTGCTAAGGGTTCCTCATGCAAGTTCCCTGGGAAGTGCGTATTCAAGAGCAGCTCTAGGGTTCCCTCCCGCCTTGGTCCAGGATCCGTCAGGTTTGCACAAATAGCTTGTGGCTGTTTGAGTTTTTGAGAGCAATCGTCTAAGTCAAGGCTGTATCGGCGACATTTTCGACCCCAGTGCAGAAATTTCTCCACGGTACTCTCTTTGCCTGCCTCAGAGTTTTTTGTAGGCCCTAAGTTTAAATTTTTATTCGAGCCATTGAATCTCCGTGCCAAGGCTCTTGGCCTTATTAAATTGTGTCCTACATGATTTTCGGAGCGAGTCCAGGTCGCAGGACCACCAATGCGGCCTATGTTTACCGCGTGGTTTTGTCACTGGGCAAGCCTGTTCTAGGGCATGCGATAGGTCTTTACCAGATCCTCCAACTCCCCTACTGATGAGGGGACTTTTGGGGCAGTGCTGGTAGGTCCCTAGATAGTATTTCATTGTGTAGGTGCCAGTTAGTGTTACGTTGGTTGCGGCTGCTCAACACTAGCGTCAGTTCCGATAATAAGATGACCCATGGAAAAATTTCCACCAGGTTTTTTACCTCCCTCTGCGGAGGAGGTTCTTCGGCGTCGTAGGGCATATAGACCGACGCCATCGTCATTCTGGTACTGTCGACTGTTAAACTGGCAGCTGTAACGTCACCATTGGTATAGTTGGGCAAGAGAAAGGCGTTCAGCTCAAACTTAACCAAAATACAGGCTCTAACCATGCCCAGGGTTCTTGGATGAGGACCACATCTACGTCGCCTTAAGAAAGACGACTGATTAAAGCAGCCGAGGCTGCTTTAGATTTGTGCAGGTTTATCTGAAGCACCACCAACATTAGAGCGCTCAGACTTCTCTGCCGTCCCCATATTGTCGAGTTCCAGGCTTTTCTTTCAACGACGAGTTGTTCAGACCACGATTTGGCGTGGCGGAAACCCTACTAACTGTGGCAATATCAACATTGGTGCGCTCAGGACTAGCTGCTATCACCGAGACGTTGAGGACTTCCCCGTCCAGCAGGCTGTCTCCCATCTCCGAGTTGTTCACTGCTCCTTCGCCATTTGACGTAGCAGATACCATAATTTCCGAGTCGGACATCTCCGACTTCTCTTCCGACACTGCGATGTCCTTGTCCTCCGGTGCAGCCGAGATAGCAGCGCGCTGTGCATCGTCGCGGTATACGTGGATCACGATCTGACCCATGCCGTAGTGCACTCGTCCATTGCACCGTTTAAGGGGCTCGAGGGCCTCCTTATTCAAAGTGAAGACCCTTTTGCCTATCAGGCCCTACTGCACCCTCAACCAGATTAACACTCCAATCCTGCGTCGGGAGAGACGGGTTCATAATCCGCATCATCCTGCGAATTCTCTCAGGATCAGCAGGGATGGCAGGAATCCATGCGCTTGCCCTTGGCCCAGCCGGGATGTCCTTCCAGTCGACAACCTCGATTCTTGCCCCTTGGTAGATCTCACCAAGTCTTGCAGCTGCTGCCTGTACAGTGCTACAATTTTTGCATCCTCGCAAGAGAATACCTTGATTCGGTCCTGGTGCCATCCCGCATCAGAACCCATCGGCGTGGCACCCGGAGACTCATCCATAATGTCAAGGGGGGTATTACCGATCGCGTTCCGGACGTACCGCCACTGGTCCCTAGGGATGGCCCAGCTTACGTTACTTCGGTTAATGACGCCTATGAGGATCCTATCCTTGGTCACTTCAGCAAAGCTGAGTTTACCCACTATGGGGGTGTTCTGCTGCCGCTTCGGATGTGGTTTTAAATCCACGTCCGATCTCTGGCATTTGAAGGGATTTCCATTAACCTTCTTTGGCGCATAATTGCTTTGGAAGTTTGGTAAGAGAACTTCAGCCATCTCCACCGTCTTTCTGGCATTCGGCGATAGCATCTCTTGTGAAACTCCCTCGTATTTCTTCAGCATCCTTGCGGTCGCTCTTTTTTCCAAGTACCCAGAGCGACTGGGAGATGTCTTTTGGGGTGAATTTCTCCCCATAGTTGCCATCGCGGTGGTTCCCTTATTTGGATCTCTGGGGCCAGGTCGTGGGACCACTGGCAGAGACGTTTTGGTTTCGGTATCGGCACTTACTGGAGGTATAGCATCAGCCGTTGTTGGCTGCACTATACCGGTACTTGATTTAGGGATTGCCCAGCTTACTTAATTTAGGGAAGCGTTGATGACTATTGGCTTCACAATTGTATTAAAGACCAATACGTCATTTTGGTAGACATGGGGGCTGTATTGTTTTGCCAAAAGTCTAGTGCAGGCGAAAAAGGTCCTCGTTGCTTTATTTATTGTAGCCTCCAAATGAGCATTCCATGTGAGGGTCTTGTCCATTGTTACTCCTAGGTATTTTGCCTCCGTTGAAAAACTTATGCGGCTGCCTCCTAGGGACGGCTTTAACAAGGACAGCTTTCTTCGCCGCGTAAAAGGCACCAAGATTGTTTTGTTTGGGTTAATAGCTAGCCCTTTGGCCTAGTACACCATCTCTCAATGATGCGCAGGGCTTGTTGCATGCGGTCGGATCGTGCATTCCTGTTACGCAGACAACCAAGTCATCTGCATAGCTTTGAACGTCAAAGCCATTGCCCTTCAAAAGGTGAAGAAGTTCGTCTATGACAAGGGTCCAAAGTAGAGGAGAAAGTACACCTCCTTGACGGCATCCCCTTGTGGCCACGATTGAGCCAGAACTCCCCCCTATCTCAAAGCTGATTTTTCTTTGCTTAAGCATGGTCAGCACCCAGCGTCCTTGCTAATCATGGCTTCTTCAATGGCCTGATACGTCGTATTATCGAAAGCGCCTGATATATCGATAAATGCACACAGGGCTATGTTTTTAGACTCTATGGCCTTTCAATTTTCTCCGTAAGGCAATGGATAGCAGTATCTGTAGTTTTTCCGGGTTGTTACGCAAATTGGTTTTTACACAGAGGAAGTTTCTTTAAGTTTTCTTCTCTAATGTGCTGATCCAAAATTTTCTCCATTCCTTTTAGGAGAAAGGAACTGAGACTTTTTGGTCGATATGACGATGGCAGATTTTCCGTTTTCCCTGGTTTCGGAATAAAAACAACCTTAACCTCTGTCCATCTGTTAGGAATATATCCTAACAGCAGGGATGCTCTATATAAATTTGACAGGACTGGGTCTGTATAGTTGATTCCTTGCTGTAACAGACAAGGATAGACTCCATCCGGTCTTGGGGATTTGAAAGGACTGAAAGCCGATAAAGCGTATTGGACATTTTTGACATTGGTTAGCTTTGCTGCCAGGCTCTTTTCTCTTCCACTAATAGTTGGAGAATCATCTATTATAGGATGTGTGTTGATAGCCTGGTGTACAGTCCGGAAAGTGAGTAGCAAGCAAGAGTTTGCATGTGTCTTCCGGCTGCTTGGTGGAGCTCCCATCTGAATTCTTCAGAATACCAATGACGTTGCTATGGCTTCTCACAAGGCCCTTTTGGAGCCGCACTGCGTAGGGAGATCTTTAATATTTTCGCAGTGTTCTCTCCAGGTTTCCCTCTTAGACTTCCTAAGTTCTTTATTGTAGGAGGTTAGGGCATTTTTATAGGATACCCAGTCTCCCGTGTCTTTAGCTGTATTGAACAACCTTCTTGCATGAGATCTTAATTGTGTAAGCTTTTTGTTCCACCAAGGCACATCCCGTTGTACACGTTTTTTAGCCTGGCGACAACTCTCTTTAAAAGCCATTATAATATCTAACTGGCAATTGCCGCTTTCTTCCATGGTGAAGCGAAATAGTTCCCATTTCGTTTTCCTTGGATTTCTGAAAACGGACTCATGATCAGAGCAGTGATCCATGTCGAACACAAAATGTTTGTGGTCCGACAGTGATTCCTCCCCCGAGACGTGCCAATTTGTGACAGCGAAGGCCATGTTTTGGCTTCATAGAGTAAGGTCCAGAACCTCCCTCAAATAGCATTAACAAAAGTGGGTTCATTACCACGATTTATGACATTGATGTTATGACTACTAATAAACTCCAGGAGGTACGCACCCCTGTTATTTATATTCGTACTACCCAAGCTGTATGCTGGGAGTTTGCGTCACAGCAGTGGACCCAGGGGATATCCTTCTGTTGACAATACTCAATGAGGGATTTGGATTCAGAAGTAGGGGCTGCTTCCTCCTCACCCGGAAAGTAAGCTGATGCCGAAATCGCCTCTTTATCACCTCTTGGGGTTGGGATTTTCCCCAAGCTGCAACCAAATCAGCCGTCATAAACTGTAGGAGCGGGATAAACAACAGTTCCTTGTTTAGAAGCATCACCGCCCTGGGACGGGAACCGGTTACATAGATTAATTTACTATCAGCACTGCTTAAACCTTGTACAGAACTATGTAAAATCCATGGTTCTTGAATAAAGGCTACTCCCAGACCTTCTCTGTTGAATCTGCTACTAAGGACATCCGAAGCTGCCTTCGCATGGTGAAGATTCACCTGGAGGCATTCAAGACGCCTCGAACTGCGAGTGTTTGCTGGGAGGACTGACATTATAAAGATTGTTTGCGTTCCCTATCCGCCAAAGATGGCGTTAGGTTACCGCTGAGCAAAGCATCCCCATTGGATGCCTGGCTTTGGCCCATTTTTTTGTCGACTCCGTGTCTAGGGTTCTCACTACGTAATTGATTTATTTGCCGGCTTTGAGATGGCGGTGGAGTCTCGATATTCGCAGCTTCTGCTGTGGATTCCAGCTGAAGCTTAGTTGGTACATCCTCCAAGCCTTGCTTCACCTCTGCCGATTTTGAGCTGCAGGCTGTTTGTTCTACAGCCTTCTTTTCTACCGCAACATTTTCATCACTGCCGCTGGTTTCACCAGCTGCCCGGGTCCGAGATGGTTTGGTTTTAAGCCGCAGTTTCACTTTGGCATACGCCAAACTGATAATACTATTATGGTGACGGATTGTTTCAGCTGAACCGGATCAACCGCTATTGCAATTTCCGCCACTGTGGCCCTACTTGTCCGATTGAGTATTCTCCAGTATCTGGTGTCTAGGGCCGGGTTTTGAACAGAAATAACTCTGAGGATATGCTCGTTTGAGGGGCAATCATCCCCTTTCAAATACCCAACAAAAATAATGCGACGGGGAACTTCCGCATCCGAGACTACCTTCAGTTTCGCCCCCTCCCATGGAGTTAGTTTTGGGACGATGTCTTTTAACCATTCTGCGGTATTAGAATCATCGCAGACGATTGATAGCCATCCATCGCGCAGCCCGTGAAGCGGGGACTAATAGCGCCAACTTGAAGCTTAAACCCTTCATTCAGAATGGCCCTCCTTACGATCCTCAGTTGTTCAGAAGACCAGATGGTAGTAGGATAATCTCGTGGGATTATACCCAGCTTAATAGTGGTCAGGGCATCTCTAAAAGATCCTGATGACACACCATCAGGATGAGCCGCGGTTACTAAGGCACTGGCTACCTCGCCATCCGGAGGAGGCAACTGCCTTGTACTCTTTTGGAAATTTGGTGGGGTCGTAATTGTATCCCCCCTTTTATTGGTCGCCTCCCTTTGGCCATTTCTAAGGCAATTTCGTATTTGATACCATTTTCCAGGAGTCTCTTAAGACGCTTACTTGCGGCACCATTCAAGTGCTTACGTTTTTCAGCTTTTTCCGTATCAGCCCCGCCATGCCTGTCGCTTCAGTTTTTGATTCGGTATTAACCGAAAGGCCAGAACTGGCCTGATCATTTGAGAGTAGTTCAGCTTTATCATGATCTGTTGTATAAGTTGTTTCCTTCGATTGGTGCATTAAATTCCCACGAGTGTAGGGTAAAGTAGGTCACCTGGGACATAGCCCCCGATATCACAGTAAGACTGATTACAACCAGATGGCGCCAGATATCTGGAGGCCACCGTTATAAGACACATTAACGTAGTGCCATTCATCCCATCAGCACGATACGGTTGACACTCGGGGTTACGGGTTTTATTGAGTTGTCCTCTCTTCGGATTTTAGTCGCCTTTAACGACAGGCATACCTACCGCGGGCATATTCTAGACCCCCAACCCGCAGGGGTATTCACGAAGTTAAATGAATTGGTAGCTTGCCATGACTGGGCCGATTAGCTTTTTCGACAGTTGCGTTCCTTTCCGTTACATTAACACTAGCAAGAGTAAGCCTCTTTGGTTCTCAAAACATGTTATCAGACTTACTTATAGCAGACCAGAGAGCAGATTTTATTGCACAACATTTTATTGCACAACTTTTGACGAAAATCGACTTTCTCATTTTGCTAGGTCCATAATGTAGTGTTCATGCTGAGTTTTAAATACTGCGTTTACCATTTTCGGCCTTATATTTCGAAGATACGTTCATGCTGCCGCATTTCTAATGCATTTAGCTAACGGTTGCAATTAGTTTAGGTTAAGAGCATGTTTACAAAAAGTCTAATTTTTTCTTTATACATTTGGTCTATTTATATCGTTTCACAAAAAAAAAAAAAAAAAAAAAACTAATGGCGGCGATATACCTACAGGTTATCATCATAACCTCTAACGAGATTTTTAGCCGAGCTTCTCTTTCCAACTTGTGGTGTGTTACTTTTTGAGTTTTTCCTACAAGTTGGCGGGACCTACAGTTTTTTGCCGACTCCGAACGGCACTTGCAAAGCAAATGAATTTTTTGCTGAGAAGCTTCTCATGGCAGAAATACACCCGGAGAGTTTGCCAAACTACTGCCGAGGGGCGACCCCGTTTTAGAAAAATTCTTTTTCTAAATAATTTTTGATGTTACTTTTGCCGGGCATCGAACCGCCACGACTTGGTGTAGAAGGCCGAACACTTAACCGCTACACCACGGCGGCCGCCGTTTCACAAGCATCACTTTAATTGAAGTTTCACTTTTTCTTAATTTTATTTGAACACACGCGCGCGAAATTATTATTTTTTCAACAAAATAAATTGTTCAATTGTTTACGAATGGCAGAGAATGGAAAACTTTTTTTTAATGTTTTTTTTATCAAACTGGGAAACACTTAAAAGACCAAGCGATTTAAAAAAACAAAATTTTAGAGAGTTCTATTTAATATATAGGTGTTTCCCAGAAAAAGTCAACCAACATTTTTTTTTGTATGGAAAAAATTTGTTTTTTAGTAGTAAAATAACGTCCGCAACGTAACGTCCCCAACAGACATATGTAACGATTACTTACAAACAGCTTTTCTTATCTTATTTTTGTGTTGGTTTTTAAGAACTCACTACATTCATCTTTAATTTATCCTTAAAGGTTTTTTTTAATACTTCGAAATTGGAAGAAAATTGCTAATTTACCTAGTTTTAACACTACTTCCATTTTGAGTAACGTCCGCAAAGCAGTTTAGGTGGCTATGACAGCGGCATCATACTATGCTATCGTCTGCAACATACTTTAACCGACAGCAGGTCCTAAAATACGTCCATAAATAATATAATGGCTCCCGTTTTCACGATACTTCTTACTCAAAATTCAAAAAAATCGTTCAAACGTAACGCCCGCAACGCTAGGAAATGCCCATAAAATGCGGTTTTTTTTTTTCATTTATTTAAGTAAATGCATCTCTTGGTTACTTTCTGATATTTTGATATCACGGTCAAACTAATGAACCGTTTTCAAAGATTTGTATACTGTTAGAAAGGTATTTTATTTGTATTCCAGTGGGGTGCACCCCAGCTAACATCAAAACCACGGCTCGAATAATTCTCATACAAGGAAAAGGTCGGCGGCTGAATGTACTTGAGAACATTTAACTTTTGAGCTGAGCAAAGTTGTATATTAAATCTAAACAAATAAAAATAAAAAATTAACTTTATCAAGTGTACGTCAATTTATTGTTTGTGTCTGAAAAATTTGATAAACGATTCTTGTTCGAATCCATTAGAATACTCTGTCATAGTAGGTATCTGTATAACTTCCAAAGTATAGCTAGGTACCTTTTTTTGTCACACAAAAATACCAAATTTCTTTTAGTGTAATATAGAATCTTTACAGTAAATGTTTTCAAACGGTGATTTTAATACCTTTCTAAAGGTATAACAATTTTTGAAATCGGTTGATTAGTTTACGCGTGATATCAAAATATGAGAAAATAACGAAGAGATGCACTTACTTAAATAAATTTAAATAAATATAGTTTAAAAAAACTAAAACTCACGCTTTTAGAGTGTATTGAACTAAAAAGTTGAAAATAATTTTAAAACCCCTACACAGTAGTATTGTGTAAAAAGCGTGGTCCGCTTTATTCCATAATCTTCGTTTTTTATTTAATTTTTTTTTACCTTTTTATTGCAATATTCTTTAAAAGCGTGTGTTTTACCTTTTTAAACTAAATTTATTTTTTACCTTTTAGTTAAATGTGTTATGAAGTAATCGATAAATATATCGAAGTATACCGCAGTCAAAACTAAACCTCTGGGCCTCCACTTGCGTTTGATACCCATATTGTAGGCAATTTTCAATATTATTGTACAATCTCATTTTGACCGATAACTGAGTTATCGATAAATATATCGAAATATTCCAAAAACCAATAGAATCCTGTGGACCTTCCCTTTCGTTTGATACCCATATTGAAGGCATATTTCAAGGTTTTTGGGACAGTCTGAAGTCCAAATGACAGACTGAAGTGGAGCTACATACAAGCAAGCAAACATACATATGAATGTACCGAAATTATGGCACAAAGCGGGCCACGCCTTTTTCCACAATACAATTGTGTAGGGGTTTTAAAACTATTTTCAACTTGAGTTTTAGTTTTTTTAATGTTCTTCAGCGCCAGAAGAAAACGTGTATTGCACTCTACACGTACAAAAGAGTCATTGGAAAAAAAGGGGGGGCTCAGCCCCAAACTATGCAAATGGATCTACACTGCAATAATTCGACCAATCATGCTCTATGGAGTTGTGGTATGGTGGCCTGCGCTGAGCAAGGCAACAAACCTTAATCTGTTAGGTAAAGTACACAGATCTGGCATGATCTGTATAAGCGGTGCATTAAGAACAACACCCAATGAAGCACTCCAGGCCATTCTTGGCATTTTGCCACTCGATCTGGAAGGGCACCGGGTAGCAGCAACATCGGCTCTGCGTCTAAGGGAAACGTCCGGCTGGGGCGCAAGCACTAGTGGACACGCCAGTATTTTGGGATCCTATAGCTTTCTTCCGCTGAGCACAGATCGTTGCGCGGCCACAACAGTCGGAGATAGCGGTTTTAAAATAAACATTCCCAGCAGGGAAGAATGGGCGGCCTTGAGCTCTCCTTCAGACTACCTGATCACTGCAGTGTCTTCCAGGCTGAAGTTTCAGCAATCATGGACGCCACGGCTTGTATAGGCCAACACACTATCAGCAAGGACTGACACCGAAACCGAAACCGTAATCGTAACCGATTAAAACCGATTCATTTTTCAAAACCGAAACCGAAACCGTAACCGTTTTTTTTTTCGGAAAAGAACGAAACCGAAACCGTTTCAAAAGCCGGAACCGGTTCCAAACGGTTTTGAACTTTTTTGTGGACACATATTTTATTTTTAAAGAGGCTACCCTGAATAATTTTAATTTTTTTTTTTAACTATAAGCGAATGAAGCCATCGAAAAAAATGTAGGTCTGACATCCGAAAAAAAAAATATGTAGTGGCCGTCTCAGAAAGCATCACTCATATTAACGTTCCATTTTAACATATTGCTAAAAGAAAAAGTAGAGTTAATTTTTTAAACTTATTTTGAAGAAAGCTTTTTTTCCATAAATAGCGGAAGTAATATTTATTACTATATATTGGAGAAAATTCATCATGACCACCGGAGTAAAGTTATGAAAATTCAGACTTATTTTGCATTCAGGTACATATTTGAGTTTTGTAGTAACACAATCTTTTTTGTGTTGGTGTTTTTGCTTGTAAACCGAAACCGGAACCGAAATAAATGTTGAAGAACGTAACCGGAACCGAAACCGGAACTTTATTTTAATCGGTTTCATACCTTGACTATCAGACAGGATATTTTTTTTTCTCAGCGACAGCCAAGCGGCCATCAAATCCCGTGGCTCTTACTCGTTCAACTCTGAACTGACGCTCAGCTGTCGTCGATCTCTACAAGAGATGGCCCAACAGAACCGCGTGAACCTCACATGGGTCCCGGGGCATGAAACTTAAAATGAACATGACCATCATGTATTATTGACTGCTTTCTCATGTACAATTGACATGAAACGTAAAATGAACATGACCATCATGTATTAATGACGGCATTCTCATGTACAATTGACATGAAACGTAAAAACCAAGGACTGAAACCGAAACCGTAACCGTAACCGATTAAAACCGATTCATTTTTCAAAACCGAAACCGAAACCGTAACCGTTATTTTGATATGGAAAAGACCGAAACCGAAACCGTTTCAAAAGCCGGAACCTGTTCCAAACGGTTTTGAATTTTTTCAATACCTTACTTATGTGAGTGGGCACATAGGTACTTCGTTTTACAAATAGGTACCCTGAAAGTTTTCATGGAAGATTGTGGAGCCACGTTTTGACATCAGTATCAAAATTCTGAAAGAGGAAGTTTGAATATAGTTGAATGAAGCGATCGAAACAAATTCACGAGATCCGAAAAAGAAATGTTCAGGCTTGCCTCGGAATTCATTTCATTTGGCTTCCATTTTAATAAAAAAAGTAGAGTTAACTTTAGGAATTTGTTTTGCAGAAATTTCATCTATGCATAGCGTTAATAAATGTATTATTATATTGGAGAAATCCCATCATGGCCGCAGAAAAAAAGTTATGAAAATTCAGACCTATTTCGTAGCTACATAGGTACTTGAGTATTTTAGTAGTAAAATTTGTTTTCCTGTTTTTATTTGGAAACCGAAACCGGAACGAAACCGTAACCGAAACCGAAATAAATTTTGAAGAACGAAACCGGAACCGAAACCGAAACACGTTGCAAAAACCGAAACCGAAACCGGAACGTTATTTTAATCGGTTTCAGACCTTGGTAAAAACGTACAGGAAAAACGTAAAATTCACACGACCATTATGTATTATTGAAGGGATACTCATGTATAATTTACATGAAATGTATGTACGTACCTACAGGAAAAACGTAAAATGAACATGACCATGATGCATATTTACGTGAGAGTATGTAATACTGATACTTACGTGAGAATAACGTTGAAGCTACAAATAAAATTAATGATAATCACATCGAAATGATATTATTTTTGATCAATTTATTAACTTATTTTTGAAAAAGGTACATATTTAATGTAATGAATGTAATACATTTTATAAGGTGACAAACTTAACATTTTTAGAAGTTTCTTGGCAAACTGTATTTTTATTCTGCATTACACAGGAACTAAAAGTTCCTATTTATTACAGTTGCTCCTTCGTAAATGTAGCACAGATGAATTTTCTCCATTAGCACCAATTCCTACAGACGATGCTTCATAAACCATATGCTGGCCGGCGGCCTTCATTCCCGGCGAAACGCTTTCCACAAATAAAAAACATTCATCACCCATTTTCACTTCACGTTCAATTTTCACAGTTGGTTTTCTGCTAATTAATTTTGTTAATAAATTATTTTACAACGCCCGAACTTGATTGTCAACTGCAGCGCGATTTATTTCATTTTAGAATGAAACAGCTACACAAATGCTAACGTGCTACGTGAAACATGTTATCAAAATTTGTTATAAACATGAAACATGTCAATTCACGCAGTTTTAGAGATAGTTATGCAAATGTTAGTATTACAATTTTCATAGGATTTTTACGTGAAGCAGGTTTTCGAAATGTGTTATGAACGTGATAAATGTCAACTGCGACGTGGTTTATGCCGTTTTAACATGAGAATGTTACACAAATGTGAGATTGGCCGCCCCTGCGAAGTACCCTTTCAACATTTTAGATAAAAATTCGGTCGTCGAAGTTCACCAAGTTAGGTAGATTGGTCAAATAAAAAACTGTTGGAAGATCAATTAACGGTCTATGTTCCTAGAGTTTTGAAAAAATAGTATGTATTTAAAAACGGTTTTCAAAAATTTTGTTTAATATACATATCCTTGACATCGATTGAAAGTGAGGTTTCTAAAGTTAAATCTTGCTTTGGCTTTAAGTATGGATATAAATGTCTCAGAAAGCATTTATCGAATAGGTCATCTAAACTTCAAACTTTGATATTTATATAATACTAGTATATACCCGCGGCCTTGCCCGCCCCTGCGAAGTACCCTTTCAACATTTTAGATAAAAATTCGGTCGTGGAAGTTCACCAAGTTAGGTAGATTGGTCAAATAAAAAACTGTTGGAAGATCAATTATTTGTCTATGTTCCTAGAGTTTTGAAAAAATAATATGTATTGAAAAACGGTTTTCAAAAATTTTGTTTAATACACATATCCTTGAGATCGATTGAAAGTGAGGTTTCTAAAGTTAAATCTTGCTTTGGCTTTAAGTATGGATATAAATGTCTCAGAAAGCATTTATCGAATAGGTCATCTAAACTTCAAACTTTGATATTTATATAATACTAGTATATACCCGCGGCCTTGCCCGCCCCTGCGAAGTACCCTTTCAACATTTTAGATAAAAATTCGGTCGTGGAAGTTCACCAAGTTAGGTAGATTGGTCAAATAAAAAACTGTTGGAAGATCAATTATTTGTCTATGTTCCTAGAGTTTTGAAAAAATAATATGTATTGAAAAACGGTTTTCAAAAATTTTATTTAATATACATATCCTTGAAATCGATTGAAAGTGAGGTTTCTAAAGTTAAATATTGCTTTGGCTTTAAGTGTGGATATAAATGTCTCAAACTTTGATATTTATATAATACTAGTATATACCCGCGGCCTTGTCCGCCCCTGCGAAGTGCCCTTTCAACATTTATCGCATTAGCATTTATCGAATAGCTCACTTTGATATTTATATAATATTATTGAATACTGAAGCATTTACCAAGGGTATTTAAAATTTTCAAAATTCCCATCAATGAGGAAAGGCAGATTGATTAAATAATTTGATGTTTTTGGGAGATCACGTTTTGACCGATAACTCAGTTATCGATAAATATATGGAAATACATATATCGAAGTCCAAATGAAACCTGGGGCAATCCCTTTTCGTTTGATACCCATATTGTTGGCCAATTTTAAGGCTTTTGAGCCATCTCGTTTTCACCGATAACTCAATTATCGATAAATTTATCGAAATATATTGAAGTCCAAATGAAAACTGGGGCCATCCACTTTTGTTTGATACCCATATTTTAGGGCAATTTTAAGGATTTTTCACCCTTAACTCAGTTATCAATAAACTTATCGAAATATATTGAAATCCAAATGAAAACTGGTGCCATCCCCTTCCGTTTGATACCCATATTGTAGGGAAATTTTAAGGTTTTTGTTCAATAACATTTTCACCGATAACTCGAAATATATCGAAGTTCAAATGAAACCTGGTGTCATCCCCTTTCGTTTGATACCCATATTGTAGGGAAAAATTATAGTTTTTGAGCAACCACATTTTCACCGATAACTCAGTTATCGATTAATTTATCGAAATATATTGAGGTCCAAATGAAACCTGGGACCATTCCCTTCCGTTTGATACCCATATTGTAGGGCAATTTTAAGGTTTTTGGGCAATTACATATTCACCGATCACTTAGTTATCGATAAATTTATAAATTGTGTTAAAAAATTTCATGAAATTTTCTAAGTTGTAAGAAAGTTGAATTTATTTCACATATAGCATGTCGATTTGTATTGCTATTTTACATCAAAGTAAAGGTTATCCAATTACCTTTCCCTTGATGTAGCTATGGTTAAAATCAATTTGATAATTTGATGTAAATTTTTGATTTTTAGATGTACATATAAATTGTGTTAAAAAATTTCATGAAATTTTCTAAGTTGTAAGAAAGTTGAATTTATTTCACATATAGCATGTCGATTTGTATTGCTATTTTACATCAAAGTAAAGGTTATCCAATTACCTTTCCCTTGATGTAGCTATGGTTAAAATCAATTTGATAATTTGATGTAAATTTTTGATTTTTAGATGTACATATAAATTGTGTTAAAAAATTTCATGAAATTTTCTAAGTTGTAAGAAAGTTGAATTTATTTAACATATAGCATGTCGATTTGTATTGCTATTTTACATCAAAGTAAAGGTTATCCAATCACCTTTCCCTTGATGTAGCTATGGTTAAAATCAATTTGATAATTTGATGTAAATTTTTGATTTTTAGATGTACATATAAATTGTGTTAAAAAATTTCATGAAATTTTCTAAGTTGTAAGAAAGTTGAATTTATTTCACATATAGCATGTCGATTTGTATTGCTATTTTACATCAAAGTAAAGGTTATCCAATTACCTTTCCCTTGATGTAGCTATGGTTAAAATCAATTTGATAATTTGATGTAAATTTTTGATTTTTAGATGTACATATAAATTGTGTTAAAAAATTTCATGAAATTTTCTAAGTTGAAAGAAAGTATAATTTTTTTCATATTTGGTATCTCGAAGTGGATTGCTATTTTACATTAAAAGCAACGTTATTTAATTGCCTTTCATTTGATGTAAATAGGATTAAAATCGAGAAACATTTTGATGTAAATTTTTGAATTTTAGAAATACATATAAGTATGTGTATAAAAAATTTCATGAAATTTTCTAAGTTGTAAGAATGTATAATTTTTTTTATATATGGTATCTCGATTTGTATTGCTATTTTACATCAAAATTAACGCTATTTAATTACCTTTCTTTTGGTGTAAATAGGATTAAAATCGAGAAACATTTTGATGTAAATTTTTCAATTTTAGAAGTACATACAAATTGTACCAAAAAACTACATGTAATCAGTTTTAAGTTGTAAAGTTGAATTTTTTCGCGTATTGTGCGTGGATTTCTTTAATTATTTTAAGCTACATTTACACTGCGCCAAATGCGTTGCTTTTGGCGAAGTTATTTCGAGAATGTTTGTCCGCAGAATGAATTTGTTTGCCAAATTAGACGACTTTGATTTAATTTGACCTGATTTGGTGATCAAATTCAATATGCGGATGAACGGTCTTGAAAAAACTTGGCCAAAGTGACGCATTTGGTGCAGTGTAAATGTAGCTTTACATCAAAAGAAATAACTTTTAATTACATTTAATTTGATGTAACTATAACTAAAGTCGAGAAACAATTTGATGTAAATTTTAGAAATACATGTATGTGCTCATGACAATACGTTTTTTTCCATGTATTTTTCTTGCACTTAACAAGAAAAAACAGAAAAATGCATAGAGCCATTATGTTTTTCTAAATTATGTCTTATTTTTCATTAAAACAAGATTAAAAAAAAACCAAACGTGTTTCATTTATTTTGGGCATTTTGGAGAAAGTTTTGGGTATTTTTTGGGCATTTTGGAGAAAAATTGGGGTATTTTGTGGGCATTTTAAATTTCAGATCTGGCAACACTGTTCAAATGCAAAGGGAAATTTTTTAGTTAGAGGAGTGCAGCTATATTATTTTCTTATGGCGTTTCTAAATGAGTGCGAGTGAGCAGCGATATATCACGTATACGAAATAATCGATAAAAAGTGGGTCCAATCTGCACGCGGCCCATACAAAACTATCCATTCATCTATCCTCGATTTAGGATAGCGCGACTTAGGAATTATCCAGGATTTTCCTTGGGTTTGGTTAGCAGGGCAGTTTCGCTTGATACCCATATTGTTCGAAGTTTCTACACCTGTATTCGAAATATCATAAGTTTAGGTCAAATGTACTCAGAGTTATATGGAACAACAAAAAAATCGAAAAGTATCGGTCCCTAGCATGGCCGGACCCCCCAAAATTAAACAAAAAAATAGCCTATACCTCCTTCCAGACTATTAGCTGTCTGCCTACCAAATTTCAACAAAATCCGTCTTGCCATTCTCACGTTATTGAGGAACAGAAGTAAACGTCTGGACATCCAAACATCCAAACATCCAAATATCCAAACATCCCCTATCGTTTGATACCCATATTGTTGGGCAATTTTTAGGATTTTTCACCGATAACTTAGTTATCGATAAATTTATCGAAATATATTACAGTCCAGATGAAATCTGGGGCCCTTTCTTTTGATACCCATATTGTGAGGAAATTTTAAGGTTTCTTGGCAATCACATTTTAACCGATAACTTAGTTATCGATAAATTTATCGAAATATATCGAAGTCCAAATGAAACCTGCGGCCTTTCCCTTTGGTTTGTTACCCATATTGTAGGGCAATTTTAAAGTTTTTGGACAATCACATTTTCACCGATAACTCCGTTATCGATCAATTTATCGAAATATATGGAAGTCCAAATGAAACTTGGGGTCATGCCCTTTTGTTTGTTACCCATATTGTAGGGCAATTTTAAGGTTTTTCGGCAATCACATTTTCACCTCTCTCTTTCGCTCTTTCGTTTGATACCCATATTGTAAGGCAATTTCAAGGTTTTTGGGCAATCACAATTTCACCGATAACTTAGATATCGATAAATTTATCGAAATATATCGAAGTCCAAATGAAACCTGGTGTCATGCCCTTTTGTTTGTTACCCATATTGTAGGTTTTTCGGCAATCACATTTTCATTGATAACTCAGTAATCGGTAAATTTATCGAAATATATCCAAGTTCAAATTAAACTTGTGCCCATCCCCTTACGTTTAATACCCATGTTGTGGAAAATTTTAAGGTTTTTTGGGCAATTACATTTTCGCCGGTAACTCAGTTATCCATAAATTTATCGAAATATATCGAAATCCAAAATTAAAACCTGGCGTCATGCCCTTTCGCTTGATACCCATATTGTGGGCAATTTTAAGGTTTTTGGGCAATCACATTTCCACCGATAACTCAGCTATCTTCCCTTTCGTTTAGTACCCATATTGTAGGGCAATTTTAAGGTTTTTGGGCAATCACATTTTCAAAGATAACTCAGTTATCGATTAATTTATCGAAATATGTCGAGGTCCAAATGAAACCTGGGGTCATCCCCTTTCGTTTGATACCCATATTGTAGGGAAAATTTAAGGTGTATGAGCAACCACATTGTCACCGATAACTCAGTTATCGATTAATTTATCGAAATATATTGAGGTCCAAATGGAACCTGGGGACATTCCCCTTCCTTTGATACCCATATTGTAGGGAAAATTTAAGGTTTATGAGCAACCACATTTTCACCGATAACTAAGTTATCGATTAATTTATCGAAATATATTGAAGTCCAAATGGAACCTAGGACCATTCCCTCTCGTTCGATACTCATATTGTAGGGTAATTTTAAGGTTTTTGTTCAATAACATTTTCACCGATAACTCAGTTATCGATATATTTATCGAAATATATCGAAGTCCAAAAGAAACCTGGGGTCATCCCCCTTCGTTTGATACCCATATTGTAGGGGAAATGTAAGGTTTATGAGCAACCACATTGTCACAGATAACTCAGTTATCGATTAATTTATCGAAATATATTGAGGTCCAAATGGAACCTGGGGACATTCTCCTTCATTTGATACCCATATTGTAGGGAAAATTTAAGGTTTATGAGCAACCACATTTTCACCGATAACTCAGTTATCGATTAATTTATCGAAATATATTGAGGTACAAATGGAACCTGGGACCATTCCCTCTCGTTTGGTACTCATATTGTAGGGTAATTTTAAGGTGTTTGTTCAATAACATTTTCACCGATAACTCAGTTATCGATAAATTTATCGAAATATATTGAGGTCCAAATGATACCTGGGGCCATTCCCTTTCGTTTGATACCTATGTTGTAGGTAATTTTAAGGTTTATGAGCAACCACATTTTCACCGATAACTCAGTTATCGACTAATTTATCGAAATATATTGAGGTCCAAATGGAACCTGGGACCATTCCCTCTCGTTTGGTACTCATATTGTAGGGTAATTTTAAGGTGTTTGTTCAATAACATTTTCACCGATAACTCAGTTATCGATAAATTTATCGAAATATTTCGAAGTCCAAAAGAGATCTGGTCTCTTCCAGTTTCGTTTGATACCCATATTGTTCGAAGTTTCTACAGGTGCAGGTGCGAAATATCACAAGTTTAGGTCAAGTGTACTCAGAGTTATATGGAAAAACAAAAAATCGAAAAATATCGGTCCCTAGCATGGCCGGAGCCCCCAAAATTAAAAAAAAAATCCTATACCTCCTTCCAGACTATTAGCTGTCTGCCTACCAAATTTCAACAAAATCCGTCTTGCCATTCTCACGTTATTGAGGAACAGAAGTAAACGTCTGGACATCCAAACCTCAAAATATCGCTACATTCACATTTATAACATTAAATAAGATATTAATAAGATTATTGAATACTGAAGCATTTACCAAGGGTATTTAAAATTTTCAAAATTCCCATCAATGGGGAAAGATAGATTGATTAAATAATTTGAGGTTTTTGGGCGATCACGATTTGACCGATAACTCAGTTATCGATAAATATATCGAAATACATATATCGAAGTCCAAATTAAACCTGGGGCCATCCCTTTTCGTTTAACACCCATATTATTGGCCAATTTTCAAGCTTTTCAGCCATCTCGTTTTCACCGATACCTCAGTTATCGATCAATTTATCGAAATATATTAAAGTCCAGATGAAACCTGGGGCCATCCCCTTTCTTTTGATACAAAAATTGTGAGGTAATTTTAAGGTTTTTTTGCAATCACATTTTCACCGATAACTTAGTTATCGATAAATTTATCGAAATATATCGAAGTCCAAATGAAACCTACGGCCTTTCCCTTTAATTTGTTACACATATTGTAGGGCAATTTTAAAGTTTTTGGGCAATTACATTTTCACCGATAACTCAGTTATCGATAAATTTATCGAACTATATGGAAGTCCAAATGAAACCTAGGGTCATGCTCTTTCGTTTGATACCCATATTGTAGGGCAATTTTAAGGCTTTTGAGCCATCTCGTTTTCACCGGTAACTCAGTTATCGAAAAACTTATCGAAATATATTGAAGTCCAAATGAAAACTGGGGCCATCCCCTTTCTTTTAATACCCATGTTGTTAAAGGTTCTTTGGGAAATCACATTTTCACCAGTAACTCAGTTATCGATAAATTTATCGAATTATATCGAAGTCCAAATGAAACCTGGTGTCATGCCATTTCGTTTGTTACCCATATTGTAGGCAATTTTAAGGTTTTTGGGCAATTACATTTCCACCGATAACTCAGCTATCGGTAAATTTATCGAAATATATCGAAGTCCAATTGAAACCTGGGGCCATCCCCTTTCGTTTAGTACCCATATTATAAGGTAATTTTAAGGTTTTTGTTCAATAAAATTTTCACCGATAACTCAGTTATCGATAAATTTATCGAAATATATTGAGGTCCAAATGAAACCTGGGGCCATTCCCTTTCGTTTGATACGCATATTGTAGGGTAATTTTAAGGTTTTGGTTCAATAACATTTTCACCGATAACTCAGTTATCGATAACTTTATCGAAATATATTGAGGTCCAAATGATACCTGGGGCCATTCCCTTTCGTTTGATACCTATGTTGTAGGTAATTTTAAGGTTTTTGTTCAATAACATTTTCACCGATAACTCAGTTATCGATTAATTTATCGAAATATATTGATGTCCAAATGAAACCTGGGGTCATTCCCTTTCGTTTGATACCCATTTTTTAGGTAATTTTAAGGTTTTTGTTCAATAACATTTTCACCGATAACTCAGTTATCGATTAATTTATCGAAATATATCGAAGTCCAAATGAAACCTGGGGCCATTCCCTTTCGTTTGATACCCATATTGTAGGGTAATTTTAAGGTTTTTCTTCAATAACATTTTCACCGATAACTCAGTTATCGATTAATTTATCGAAATATATCGAAGCCCAAATGAAACCTGGGGTCATTTTAGCAAAAAATGTCGTATTAATATTGACAATTATCAAATAAACAGGGTTCACGTTAAATTGATACGAACAGGGGCGTCGCGAAGGTCCCGATTCTGGGGGGGGGGGGGGAATCTGATATGCCGACTGATCTCGAAAATTTACCGACATTTTTTATAGGTAAAATAATGGATTTAAAAAAAAAAAAATAAGTGAAATACAATTGTGAAAATGCGCAATATGTACCGAATGAATTAAAAATTACAGTGTTTGTTTACTCTTTCTTTATTTTCGTCGTATATAATGTTTTACAAAATTAAATACATACTAAAAAGAAAAAGGGTACAAAAATCAAAATAATTTTACAAAGAAAATTTTTTTTGAGAAAAATGGAAGAATTAAATTCAAATTTTGACTCTGCGATGTTTTAGTAAGGGCCATTTTTGAACAACTTCACAAAGGTCAATTTCATCTACTTTATCTTTTGAAGAGCAGAGCAACATCAACGAATTTAAACGATCATCTCCCATTGTTGTGCAAATGGTCGAAAACTATTTTCAATTTACTGAAGGAACGTTCACACGATGCTGACGTGACAGGAGCAGTCAAAATATAACCAACCAGTTTATATGCTAAGGGAGTAACTCGTTTTTACTTGAATGCTACCGTGGAAATATCTTCGAATGATTTACAACTTTGACATGAGTCAAAAAGAATTTGTAACTCACAAAAGCAAACATTCGACTTCTTCCTTGAAATTCGGGTTCTAATTGTACAATAGAGTTTATCAAATCAATCGTAAAATTTTTTCTGTCTAGTGGAATTCTAAACATTTCCTGAATGGGTTTGAAAGTTGACAAACTTTCTTGTAACTTTTCTTGGATGCAACTTGTAAAAACTTGAAGAACAATTTTGAATTCTTTTCTATAATCAAAATCGAAAATTGTAGCAGATTCCGGATTTTTGTCAATTTTTTTTGGCACTCGTCGCGTTCTGTGATGCTTTGGACAGTCATTTTCGGGGCTTATCTCCCACTTCCGAGCAAAGGAAACCGAGCTCGCAATCAAATCGTTTATTTGAATATCATCGTTCATTTGCTGAAATGACTCTGATGTGCTTTGAACAAGGACTGAAACCGAAACCGAAACCGTAACCGTAACCGATTAAAACCGATTCATTTTTCAAAACCGAAACCGAAACCGTAACCGTTATTTTGATCTGGAAAAGACCGAAACCGAAACCGTTTCAAATGCCGGAACCGGTTCCAAACGGTTTTGAATTTTTTCAATACCTTACTTCTGTAAGTGGGCACATAGGTACTTCCTTTTACAAGCAGGTACCCTGAAAGTTTTCATGGAAGATTGTCGAGCCACGTTTTGACATCAGTATCAAAATTCTGAAAGAGGAAGTTTGACTATAGTTGAATGAAGCGATCGAAACAAATTTACGAGATCCGAAAAAGAAATGTTCAGGCTTGTCTCGGGAAGCGCCACTAATTTTAATGTTTTTAACGATTTATACATTTCATTTGGCTTCCATTTTAATAAAAAAGAGTTAACTTTAGGAATTTGTTTTGCAGAAATTTCATCCATGCATAGCGTTAATAAATGTATTATTATATTGGAGAAATCCCATCATGGCCGCAGGAAAAAAGTTATGAAAATTCAGACCTATTTCGTAGCTACATAGGTACATGAGTATTTTAGTAGTAAAATTTTTGTTTTCCTCTTTTTATTTGGAACCGAAACCGGAACGAAACCGTAACCGAAACCGAAACCGAAATAAATTTTGAAGAACGAAACCGGAACCGAAACCGAAACACGTTGCAAAAACCGAAACCGAAACCGGAACGTTATTTTAATCGGTTTCAGACCTTGGCTTTGAATCAACAATAAAGCATCGATGATGTTAAGTTCTTCAGCTTCCAAATTTTCTGTCAAATTTTTAACTTTGAACATTATATTTTTGCGCAAAAATAAAGAGCTTATAAAATCGAAGTCCAAAATTTTTTTTAACAAGCCTGAAGCTTGTGTACGTGAATTGCTGTCAAAATTTTCGGAATCTTTCTTTATAGTTTCAAGAGCATGAATGATGCCTTCGAAAGAAATCCATACAGCTTTGACTGTTTCTGCCCGAGCAGTCCATCGTATTTTTGACAAATTCTTCAACTGCAATGAATTTTCAATATTACCTAACTCTTCACGCAAACTCAAGAAACGTTTCGTACTTCCAGAAAAAAAAACATACAAAGCTTCTAAAACATTAAAAAATTCTTTAATCAAACAGCTTGCATTGCATGAAGCTTCAACAAATATGTTGATTCTATGAGCATGACATGGAATATAGGGAATACGTTTTACACATTTTTCAGCTAATTTTTGCTGCGTGCCTTTAAACTTTCCAGACATGTTTTTTGCAAAATCATAAGATTGGAAAACAATGTTTTTTATGGAAATTCCCATCGACTGAAGAGCTGTTACAATTTTTCCAGCCAGCTCTTCTCCTGATTTTTTAGTCAGGACGATATCCATCTTCAAAAGCCGTTCAACAGGTACAATTCCTTCATTTGTTTGATGCGCATACCGAATATTTACAGCTAATCGATCTTGATGTGACAGGTCTGGAGTAGTATCAGCCATTACAGAAAATATTCCCGCTTGGTTAACTTCGCTGACGATGGCCTTTTCAGTTTCATTCCCTAATAAACCGATGAATTTATTTTGAGTCACGGGACTGAGGTAAGTAACATGATATGGTCTTTCGGAGATTTCGTCCAACCATTTTTTAACCAGAGGACAATGCCGGGCAATTAAATGAACAATCTGTCGAAAATTTACATCATTGTTTACTGGTGACCACGTAAAGCGAGACCTTGCCTTCCCAGAGTCCTCGCAACATCGAACAAAACTCGTAAAACCCTTGAATGATACTCTTTTTCTTGTACTTCTTTAATCTTGTTGTCCCTGATGGATCTATCTATTAATATATCAACATGGGCCCCTTCGTTGATAAAATTGGAGTAATCATATAGAGCTGCCTTGTGAGATTCGGAAGTGAAGTGCTGAAGTAGTTTGCCTTTTTTCTCTCGACCACGATTCTTCATTTTATGCCACTCGCGGACTCCTACTGATACCCATTCTTAACTTGCGAAACATCTTCCTGGCCCTTCAGGAAATAAAATGCAAGCAAGACAAAAAGTGCATCTTTATGGGGACTATATTCCAAACAAGAAAATTCTCCATACCAAGCTGGATTAAATCGACGTTGTTTGTTCGTGGGAATATTTGTATTGATCGGATAAATGTCAAGTTTCGGTTGATACGGACCGAGGGAACACAAATATTTACGTTCATTACTGGATGATATTTTATTTCGTCGACCGGGGTCATGATCGATTAGAACGTCATTCCCAATAGCCATATTGAAATTGGTAGACGACAGTTTTTCGTATTCTTTTTTTGCAAATAACAATAGCTCACCACTTTCTTGGTGAATGTTTGTTAAACAGTCGATCACATCGACGAACAATGCTTTTAAATTCGGCACTGCCTCGTTTTTTACTCTATCTAAAAAGTCATTCGCTCGTTCGAAATTCTTCAGGAATTCAGCAACCTTGCCGGAAATTTTAAAAATACCGACTACATATGAGCCGTTCAGGGCACACAGTGACTAAGTCCATTCGAGTTGAAGATGAGAAATCCGTTGATTTAATTTACATTGCATTTTAAAATTCCCTGTGTAATTGAAACTAAAATATTAGATTAAGGATGCATAAATACGGATATAGCTTACATATGACAGTATATTTTGTATTTTTTTGGTGTTGTTGCGAGCTACAAGGAGCCAGATATTGGCTGCAAACGATTTTACAGCTCTGTTTATTCAAAACGGAATACTTCTGGATATCCATCTTTATGTACTTTTAAAAGGAAAAGTGCCACCACTGATGGTGACATTGCAGAACTTTTTTCTAAATTCTTCAAGTCGACTATTTTCAAAATAGTCTTATCCGTATTACCAGAATAGCTCAAATTCTTGTCATCGATAACAGTATGTTCTTCAGAGTCTTCTAGCATTGCAGCCGAACTTTTCTCCGGGTCCCGATGGTGCTCCCTGCTGCGTACTAAAGTACTGTGCTGCAAATTTATCTGGGCCGATCTTACGATTATTTGCATTATCTCTTGAGTCTGCGTCGTTCCCATCACTATGGAAGACATCTTTGATTATAACCTTGCATAAAAAGGTAGTAGGTCAAATATCGAAAACTATAGGGGCATAGCTAAGCTTTCAGCTATTCCTACGACATTTGAAGAGATCATTACAAGCCAATTTCAATATCAGTGCACTTCATTATTATCTTCTGCTCAGAATGGTTTCATACGTCAAAGGTCATGCATCACCAAATCCAAAAAACATGTCAATGTTCGAGGCTAGAATACTAGAAAACCGCTAGTCTGAGAAAATTTCAGTCTAGATAGCTTTTATAGGGAATTCAATTTCCTACAAAAATATGTTCAGGTAAATGGTACTTTGCAACAATGGTTTCTCGTTTTTATACCAAATTGGAGGTTGAGTTTGTAAAATATAATTTCGAACACTTCGATAAAGAGATGTCAGTTTACGAAAGTAAGCATGACATAAATAACTAACAATAAGTTGGCGTAGAGTATGATTGACCGTCGAAAAGTCTATAGTAGTATTCAACACAATAAATGCCAAAATGTTTCTTTGCTGTCAAATATACCATTTTCATGAATATGGTTTCTTCAAAAAATTCATTGTCTAGGGGCCCCGACAGAATTTTTGTCTACGACCAGCTATCTCAATTTTTTTAAATATAGAGCTAGATATGCCAATATAAGTCTCAAATGAAAGGTATTTTGCGCCGTATTCCAAATATGACAATTTTACGCAGGGTTGCCACTTAGGGTTTCCACCTTACCGTAATTTATTTCTTTTTTTTCGTATATCTCAGGAACTGCTTGACCGATTTGGATAAAATTTGGCATATAGACAATTTGATTCATTTTTAGATTACTTACATGGGTGTTGCTACTTGGGGCATCTTACGGGGCTGCCACCCGGTGCCCCTCCAGATCGAGTGGCAAAATGCCAAGAATGGCCTGGAGTGCTTCATTGGGCGTTGTTCTTAACGCACCGCTTATACAGATCATGCAAGATCTGTGTACTTTACCTAGCAGATTAAGGTTTGTTGCCTTGCTCAGCGCAGGCCACCATACCACAACTCCATAGAGCATGATTGGTCGAATGATTGCGGTGTAGATCCATTTGCATATTTTGGGGCTGAGCCCCCATTTCTTTCCAATGGCTCTTTTGCACGTGTAGAGTGCAATACACGCTCTCTTCTGGCGCTGAAGAAAATTCTCCTTCCAGGTTAGTTTCCTATCCAGAACTGTGCCCAAGAACTTGGCTTTGTCAGCCAAGTTCAGGTGCACGTCATTCAGTTTTGGTAGTATTAGCGGTGGTATCTTATAGCGGTTGGTAAAGAGAACCAGTTCTACTTTTCCCGGGTTGATGCTCAGTCCGCAGCGCAAGCACCATGAGGAAACCTCTCGCAGTGCTACTTGCATCCAGTTGCACAGGGTTTGTGGGAATTTGCCCTTATATACTATAGCTAAGTCGTCTGCATATGCCACTACCTTCCCGCCACCCCAGCTTGTGTCTCGCAGCATCGAGTTGACAGTGAAGTTCCATAGAAGCGGGGAGAGAACACCACCCTGAGGCGTTCTCCTTGTGACATAGCGTGATAAGTCAAGTAAGAAAAAAAAAATACGTTTGAAAAATCCGCTAGCTCGAAATTCATGTTAGACCTATAGTTTCTTCGGCAAAAATGCTTGAAATTATCCAATTAACCACAATCGCCATGGGCCCCTGATGCAAAAAAAATCGACCCGCTCTAATATACATATTTACGTTGCAGACCCGAACGCTACAAGTCGCTATGACTATGGTTGAGCCGGAATTATTTCAATGGTTACTTAATAATTCACCAGGTATGTAGAGTTTTGTTTATATAGTTAGATGAGGTCGGCAAAACCGTTTCCACGAAAAAATCATTCAGTGTCTTAAATCATTCTTTAACCTTCTACCTTCGCTTTGGGATCGTTATCTAACTCATTTTTTTCTATATCTCAGTTCGCCTGTGGGGGGTTTTTGAGACAAAAATTTCTCAAAAACGAGTAAACGGATTTTCGTCAAATCTTGACAGTTTATTCTTTGGATAAGTGCTTTCGACATAGCCTGTTCTCCTCCTAGATAGCGATTAAGTCGCCAAATTTGCGAAATCCGTATTTTTGATTCGACTCTGTTCGCTTTGGCAGGTATGGAAACAAAAACTGTGTTACAAAAAAAAAAGGCCGGTGACTCTTTAGTCGAGATATTCTAAAAATGCATATTTTTTGGTTAGTTAGTGGAAAGTTTCACATACAAAGTCTCGGGCGTCTGCTGCAGATATAAAAATTTAATAAAACAAATTCTTAAGCGTTCAGCAGAATCAGTCCGCCACTACGTAAATTTTAGAGCAAATTCTATTATGCCGTATACGTCGTATCAGTTGTTACGCATACAAACACCCGCAGTCAACTTTGCTGTCAGTTGTTTCAAAGTACTGATGGACTGATTCTGCTGAATGTACCGGTGGTCGGAGAATGAGTGCTCATCGAGAACGCGCCATTTTCTTACCCACTCATAAGCCCCTTCGCTGCAAATAGTGAGATCTATGACCTAACACCTAGGTTCGTTACCCACGTTGCAAACTACCAGGTTAGTTGTTAACAAATAGTCAAACAACGACTCTCCTCTAGCATTGATATCGGAGCTTCCCCACAGGACGTGATGAGCTTTGGCGTCAGTTCCGATAAAAGATGACCCATGGAAAAATTTGCCACCAGGTCTTTTACCTCCCTCTGTGGCGGAGCTTCTTCGGCGTCGTAGGGCATATAGACCGACGCCATCGTCAGACTGGTACTGTCGAATGTTAAACTGGCAGCTGTAACGTCACCATTGGTATAGTTGGGGAAGAGAAAGGCATTCAGCTCAGACTTAACCAAAATACAGGCTCTAACCCTGCCCCCCTCGCTGGCTCGAATAAGCTTAAAACCCTTAGTCCCCAAACCGCAAATCCTTGAGCTGTTGACCCAGGGTTCTTGGATGAGGACCACATCTACGTCGCCTTTAGAGAGACGACTGATTAAAGCAGCCGAGGCTGCTTTAGATTTGTGAAGGTTTATCTGAATCACCACCAACATGAGAGCGCTCAGACTTCCCTGCCACCGCCGTATCGTCAAGTTCCGCCTCGTCTGGAGGCTTATCTTTCAACGACGATTTGTTCAGACCACGGTTTGGCGTGGCAGAGATCCTACTAACTGTGGCAGTGTCAACATTGGTGCGCTCAGGACTAGCTGCTATCACTGAGACGTTGAGGTCTTCCCCGTCCAGCAGGCTGTCTCCCATCTCCGAGCTGTCCACTGCTCCTTCGCAATTTGACGTGGCAGATACCATACTTTCCGAGTCGGACATCTCCGACTCCCCTTCCGGCACTGCGATGTCCGAGTCCTCCGGTGCAGCTGAAATAGCAGCGCGCTGTGCATCGCCGTGGTATACGTGAATCACGATCTGACCCATACCGTAGTGCACTCGTCCGTTGCACCGTTTAAGGGGCTCGAGTGCCTCATTATTCAAGGTGAAGATCACTTGCCTATCAGGCCCTACCGCATCCTCGACAAAATTGACACCCCAGTCCTTCGTCGGGAGAGATGGGTTCATGATCCTCAGCATCCTGAGAATTCTCTCAGGTTCAGCAGGGATAGCAGGAATCCACGCTCTTGCCCTTGGCCGAGCCGGGATGTCCTTCCAGTCTACAACCTCGATTCTTGCCCCTTGGTAGATCTCACCTAGTCTTGCAGCTGCTGCCTTGTACAGTGCAACAGTTTTGGCATCCTCGCAGCGAATACCTTGATTCGGCCCTGGTGCCATCCCGCAACAGAACCCATCGGAGTGGCACCCGGAGACTCATCCATATTGTCGAGAAGGGCATTACTGATAGCATTCCGGACGTACCGCCACTGGTCCCTAGGGATGGCCCAGCTTTCATTACCTCGGTCAATGACGCCTATGAGGATCCTATCCTTAGTCACTTCAGCAAAGCTGAGTTTACCCATTACGGGGGCGTGTTGCTGCCGCTTCGGGTGAGGTTTTAAATCCACGTCCGATCTCTGGCGTTTGAAGGGGTTTCCATTAACCTTCTTTGGCGCGTAATCGCTTTGGAAGTTCGGTAAGATAGCTTCAGCCATCTCCACCGTCTTTCTAGCATTCGGCGATAGCGTCTCTTGTGAAATACCCTCGTATTTCTTCAAAATCCTTGCGGACGCTCTTTGGATCTCTGGAGCCAGGTCGTGAGACCACTGCCACAGACGTTAAAGACTTGGTTTCGGTACCGGCACTTACTGGGGCTTTAGCATCAGCCGTTGTTGGCTTCACCGTGTTTGTAACGGTACTTACTTTGGGGATTGCCCCCTTGTTATCCAGAGCTAATCGACTCGTAGTTGCCTCTGCTGTGCAGTATACATTGTTGTATCTTTAGTTTTAGGGTTTTTGTTACTATCTTTCATCTTGTTCGTACGACCCCTCGCCGGGCAAGGCCAGTTTAGGGTCAAAGGAAGAGTAAGGGGAATGTACGGTCCACCGCGGCAGAGCCCCTTACCGCGGTAAGGCCATAGTTACTCTCTCGATTACAGCCACGATTTGCCTCCCGGCTGCAAACGTCTAATGGGCACGTGGTCGCATAACACCCTGGATTGGGAGGGGGAAGATCTTAGTCGTCGCGCCAGAGAGGCTTGGCTTCTCTCATGATGTAGTACCGGCGGCGCTATGATCACAAGGGCAGCGTAGCCCTGTGGCTATCGACTTAAGCCCTCGTATCGCGGCAAGGTGTCCACCCTTCACGAGGGGATCTTATATAACTCCTCACAAAATTTCAGTGGTCTAACCTAAATACTTCCAGAGATATGGACTATGAAGTATTTCATTCGTTTCGCCCCCTTTTTCCTTAACTCGAGTTTTTTGGGAGGTGTTAGGGATCGATCACATATAACCCCTCACAAAATTTGAGTGGTCTAACATAAATACTTGCAGGGATATGGACTATGAAATGTTTCCTTCGTATGGGAGGTGCCACGCCCCCTTTTTCTTTATCTCCAGTTTTTTTAGAGATGATAGGGATTAATCTTATTTAACTCCTCATGAAATTTCCGTGGTCTGACCTAAATACTTCCCGAGATATGGACTATGACGTATTTCATTCGTATGGGAGATGCCACGCCCCCTTTTTCGTTATACCCGTTTTTTTTTGGAGATGGTAGGGATCGATCTCATCTAACCTCTAACCACGTTTGAGTGGTCTAACATAAGTACTTCTAGAGATATGGACTATGAAGTATTTCATTCATATGGGAGGTGCCACGCCCCCTTTTTCGTTATCCCAGTTTTTTTGGAGGTGGTAGGGATCGATCTTGTACAATTCCTCACCAAATTTCAGTGGCAGGGATTGATCTTATATAACACCTCACAAAATTTCAGTGGTCTAACATGAATACTTCCAGAGATGTGGACTATGAAGTATTTCATTCGTATGCGAGGTGCCACGTCCCCTTTTTCGCTATCCCCACTTTTTTTTTTTTGGAAGTGGTAGGGGCCGATCTCATATAACCCCTTACCAAATTTCAGTGGTCTAACCAAAATACTTCTAGAGATATGGACTATGAAGTATTTCATTCGTATGGGAGGTGCCACGCCCACTTTTTCGTTATCCCCAGTTTTTTTTGAGGTGGTAGGGATCGATCTAATATAACCCCTTACCAAATTTCAGTGGTCTAACATAAGTACTTCCAGAGATATCGACTATGAAGTATTTCATTTGTATGGGAGGTGCCACGCCCCTTTTTCGCTATCCCCAGTTTTTTTTTTTTGGAAGTGGTAGGGGCCGATCTCATATAACCCCTTACCAAATTTCAGTGGTCTAACCAAAATACTTCTAGAGATATGGACTATGAAGTATTTCATTCGTATGCGAGGTGCCACGTCCCCTTTTTCGCTATCCCCAGTTTTTTTTTTTTGGAAGTGGTAGGGGCCGATCTCATATAACCCCTTACCAAATTTCAGTGGTCTAACCAAAATACTTCTAGAGATATGGACTATGAAGTATTTCATTCGTATGGGAGGTGCCACGCCCACTTTTTCGTTATCCCCAGTTTTTTTTGAGGTGGTAGGGATCGATCTAATATAACCCCTTACCAAATTTCAGTGGTCTAACATAAGTACTTCCAGAGATATCGACTATGAAGTATTTCATTTGTATGGGAGGTGCCACGCCCCTTTTTCGCTATCCCCAGTTTTTTTTTTTTGGAAGTGGTAGGGGCCGATCTCATATAACCCCTTACCAAATTTCAGTGGTCTAACCAAAATACTTCTAGAGATATGGACTATGAAGTATTTCATTCGTATGGGAGGTGCCACGCCCCCTTTTTCGTTATCCCCAGTTTTTTTGGAGATGGTAGGGGTCGATCTCCTATAACCCCTTACCAAATTTCAGTGGTCTATTGTGAATACTTCCAGAGATATCGACTATGAAGTATTTCATTTGTATGGGAGTTGCCACGCCCCCTTTTTCGTTATCCCCAGTTTTTTTGGAGGTGGTCGGGATCGATCTTGTACAATTCCTCACCAAATTTCAGTGGTCTACCCCGAACACTTCCAGGGATACGGACAATGAAAAATTCGATTTGTATGGGAGGTGCCACGCCCCCTATATATATCAAAATATTTTTTAGCCTGTGACAATCCCAGGAAGATATCCAGTGCGTGTGTAAAATTTGGTTACAATCGGCTTACTCGTTTAGAAGCCAAGTCGAATTTTATATATATTTATATATGTAGTTGAGAAGACGTGCTGTCTAAATGTGTGCTTATTGTCCTCCCTTTTACAACTCTCCTTCCTTTCTTCGCCTTCACACTATCTGCCTCCCTTTTTCTCTTCATTCCCCTCTCTCCTTCTACTACGCCCCTCCTCCTATATATCCCATATGTGTTGGCCCCTGTTAATTTAGGCATAATTCTACCCACGTACCGAATTTGAAGGATAAGATATTTTCGAATTTATCGGTTCCCTGGTCCACTTCCCGGAAGTAAGAAATTGTGAATCTAAACTTTTCTCGAATACACCTCATTCATATATCGTTATTTCTGAATTTAAGAAGTTAATTTCTTTCAGATGTACTGGCTGCACGTGGTTTTTTCAAAAACGCCCTATCTAAGAATTTGTTTTATAAAGACCCTATCTGAGAAAGCGTTTCAAGAGCGCCCTATTTGGGCTAGCTGGTTAGAAAAGCTTTAACTCAAATATTATTAAATAATTCGAAATTTTTTTTATGATTAAATAGTTCTATAGAATGCAAATACACTTTAGTTTTGTCCAGCTACCCAGTGGGAAAAGGTAAAGTATAACAATGGATATCTCCTATAGACTATACATGAAAACATGCATGCATTTTTCTACAACGATGTCATAGGGAAAGTAATGTGTCGTTCGCCTAAAAACTGAAGCGACAAGTTTACATTACTTTTTATAAATGAAAAGATGAATTACCTTTCATGAATGAATAGAAAAGATGTACTACAAGAATGAAAAGATGCATTGTGGGGGACACATTAAATTTTGGATAACATAAATATACACATAACAGTAAATTGCTATAATTAAAAACTCAAGTGTCTCTATCGAGTTCGTTTTTTTGCTACAAAAAGTTACTTCATAATTTTAATAATTTTACAATACAAATACTTTCGTTTTTTTAGCTTTTTGAATTCAGTTTATTAGAAAATGAATGCCCCAAAAAAATTAAGATCATAGGACAGCTGAGTAAGGCTCTACGATTTTTTCATACCATGCCATACGGCATAGATTTTACCCAACGAAAGTAAACAATTTTATTTGATGAAATAAAGTCTGCATTAATTTTTTATAATTTCTCCAGTCGGAAATAATTCGGGAGAATCGACTTCATCGCAATCCACCCCCAAATTCTGATGACTCTATTATCTTTTCCTCCGTCGTTGTTGTTGTGGCAGTACTTCGCCCTGCCTAGTCGGAAGATCAGCTTATAAAAAGTTACTTGACAGGCCAGACAGGGTTGTACTGATGTGGACAGTGCTTTGCCGGATATGGATCCTGTACATTCCGGTGAATAACACCTTGTGGTACTAGCCCGACTGTATTGGAACGATTTCGTTGACCCCGTAGCCGGGGTTCAAGTGGACTTTAGGCGCTCCTTACGACCGGCTTACCTCATCATCATTTATTGGCGCTTAACCGCCTAAGCGATTTTGGCCGTCGCCTATCAAAGCACGCCAGTCATTCCTTTTTAGCGATAACTGACGCCAATTGGAAACCCCAAGGGAGTTCAAGTCATCCTCCACCTGTTGTTTCCATCTCAGTCGAGGCCTCCCCCTTCCTCTGCTGCCGAATTCGGGTGACGATTGGAAAACCTTCTGGGCTGGAGCTTCTTTGTCCATTCGCATGACGTGACCCAGCCAGCGGAGCCTTTGGGCTTTAATTCGCTGGACTATGGTCAGATCTGCGTAAAGCTCGTACAGCTCATCGTTAAATCTCCTTCGATACTCGCCGTCGGCATCACGGGAAGGACCATAAATCTTCCGGAGAACTTTTCTCTCAAATACTCCAAGGGCCATCTCATCTTCTCTTGACATTGTCCATGAATCTGAGCCATACATCAGGACAGGTATGATGAGAGACTTATAGAGCGCGATCTTTGTTCTTCGAGAGAGGACTTTACTTCTCAATTGCCTACTCAGTCCAAAGTAGCACTTGTTCGCAAGAGTGATTCTCCGTTGGATTTCTAGACTGATATTATTTTCGGTGTTAATGCTGGTTCCCAAATAGACGAAGTCCCTCACAGTTTCAAATTTGTAACTATCAACAGTGACGTGGCTGCCAAGGCGCAGGTCCGCCGATTCTTTCTTTGATGACAGCAAATACTTCGTCTTGTCCTCGTTGACCGCAAGACCCACTTTTTTCGCTTCTTTATCCAGTCCAGAGAAGGCAGCGCTTACGGCGCGGTTGTTAAGGCCAATGATATCAATATCATCGGCATACGCCAGCAATTGCACGCTCTTGTAAAAGATTGTACCATTGCGGTTTAGCTCTGCTGCTCGAATTATCTTCTCCAGCATCAGGTTGAAGAAATCGCACGAAAGGGAGTCGCCCTGTCTGAAGCCTCGTTTGGTTTCAAATGGCTCAGAGAGGTCCTTCCCGACTCTGACGGAGCTGTTAGTATTGCTCAACGTCATTTGGCAAAGCCGTATAAGCTTTGCAGGGAAGTCAAATTCAGACATGGCGGCATACAGGCAACTCCTTTTTGCGCTGTCAAAAGCGGCTTTGAAATCGACAAAGAGATGGTGTGTGTCGATTCTTTTATCATGGGTCTTCTCCAGGATTTGGCGTATCGTGAAAATCTGGTCGATGGTTTACCTACCTCGGGTATTATATAATTGGGTACACTTCACTACACTTGGCACTCACCTTTTCTTTCGATAAATAAAGAAAATAAGTTTGATTTTAAATTTAAATTTAACTTTAATTAGCGGGAGCGCAATAAATGTGTAGCGGGTACAAAGGATTGAACAATTGTGTTTTTCTTGTAATGTGTGGGTGTTTTTGGGGTTGACATTTGGTGTATGTGTGATTGTGTTAGTGTGCGTGTGAGGTGTGGTGAAATGAGTGGGCGCAGGGTTGCTGCGATCACGACGGTGGTTACGGCTAAGTTAGCCATCCCGGCCCGCATAGGCGAGTTATCAGCCTAGCAATCGCTGTAGCTGCTGCAGTGTCTCCACGACGTTGCTTAGCCCGGTTGGGCGTCGATTGCGTTGCCTAGGAAGGTGCTGACGTGTTGATGTTGCTGGGTTTCGGTATCGTGCGCCAGTATGATTCCACGCCTGTGGACGATGGTTCGGCTGCCATATTGTGCGTCGAGGTTGCGTGACGCGTGGTGGTTGCGCTCTTGGTCGCGAGTTGTTGTGTGGCGCTCGTGGATGCGATCTTGGTCGCGCGTTGGTGCGTGAAGGCGGTGCCGCTGGGGCGCTACGCCTGGCTGTCCGATGTAGCAGCGTATGGTGTGGCCTGTCGCATATTTGACACAACACATTCGAGTTTCACGCCTCCGTCTCATGCCACAGGGCCAAACAATTAAGCAATAGCCATGTGCCTGTGCTACCTGTTGCCGTTGCTGGGGTTGCATGGCTTTGAATATGCCACACAGACGCAACGAGTGTGGTCGACGGCATAGGGGGCAACGTGTAGCATGTGCCGTTACCGGATCTCTTAGGGGCGGCTCGTCGGTGACCGCTGCGTGGGTCTCATTTATAGCCCTACGTGGTGCTGGCGACGTTGCAGTTGTTGCACGAGGAGCGTTGGCAACAGGCGGAGGAGCAACAGGTGTTCCGCGTGCTCGTGGTACGGTTATCACCGAGCGGATGATTGGTGTCGGGGCGACTTCTTCGATTTCCATGCTCGTAGACATCTGTTAAGAAAGGATAATCGACTTTAGTGTCTTGTAAAGGCATGTGGGGTGCTTAATTTGAGCACTACATATGTATGTATATTTATATATGTATTTCTTATATAAGGCTTGATCATTGTATATATGATAAGCGGTTTTATTTGCGGCGCGATTTAGTATTCACGATTTCGAGGAATCTAGTAGTTCGAGCTACCTCACTAGCAGTGAGGTATACATACAGTCCACTTCATATTGAGAGAGAGGTGTATTCACAGTCCGGGTAGCAACATCACTTGTGTGGATGAATTGCTCCCTATGTTTTTTTGACTTCGACTGTTATCGATTTTTAGATATTCGCGCGATTGGTATTAGCGATATTAGACTCGGTTGGTAAAAAGCATAGTTTGACAAGCGGTCGCGTTAACATTCCGGTTTGTGTGCGTAGGTCAACTACCCTGATGTGATCGTCGGAACCGTAGTGTAGCTTTTCGATGCGGGCTAGCCGTCATTCGGTAGGTGGGAGACAGTCGTCATGTATTAGGACGCACTCTCCAATTTTTGGAGCTTCTTGAGTGTTTTTCCACCGATATCATTTATGGAGGTCTTTGAGATATTCCTCCTTCCATCGGCGACTAAATTCATGATGGAGAATTTTGATTCCTTCCCATCGATTTATGAGGGAGAGTGAGTCCACGTTTGGTTCTGGTATATCCAGAAGTGGAGCTCCTCTAAGAAAATGCCCAGGTGTGAGGGCTGTAAAGTCGGAGGGATCTTGCGAGAGCGCTGATAGCGGCCGTGAATTTAGAACGGCTTCAACTCGTATGAGTAGCGTTTATGATTGCTAGCGGCTTTCTTAAAGTGAGTGCTTAAAGCTTTTAACAGCTGATTCCTATAGTCCACCCATATGTGGGGCGCTCGGGGGGATGAATTGCCAATTAACGCCTTGAGGTGCATATTTTTCAATGACATGCGGCGAGACTTCTTTTGCGAACTGTACGAACTCTTTTCCGGTTGCGCGTTGGGCACCGATGAAGGTTTTACCGTTGTCGCTCATGATTTTGGAAGAAAATCCTCGCCGTCCGACAAAGCGTGCAAATGCCGCGAGGAAAGCTGACGTTGTCAGATCGGAACATAACTCTAAGTGCACGGCTTTTGTAGTAAAGCATACAAAAACAGCCACGTAACCTTTCGTTATGGTAGATGACCTTAGCATCGAGGCCTTTAACTGGAAAGGTCCGGCTAAATCAACACCCGTGATGGTGAAAGGCAGAGAAAAATTGCAGCGTTCAGGTGGTAAAGCTGCCATGATCTGCGTGCGCATCTTTTGCTTATGTAGCGTACAGACTTTACACGTAAAGATGCATTTTTTGATCAGAGGCTTTAGTCGTATTATATAAAATTCTTGTCGGATCATTTGTTGCATTAGCCGGTGTTCGGCGTATACCATTAAAAGGTGAAGATAATTAATAAAAAGCATGGCAAATGCTGATTTTTCAGGTATTATTATGGGATGCCGCTCATTGTAGCTCAGGCTGGAGTTCGCTAGCCTTTCGGTGGCGCGAATCAGTCCTTTCGTGTCTACAAAGCGGTTAAGCACTAACAGAGCGCTCTTTTTGTCAATAGGTTTTGACCCCATTAGCAGTGTTCGTTTACTGTTACAGTATCGAATTTGCGTAGACTCGATTAGAGCATAGCTTTCGGTATTAGATATTCATTGCACTTTGTTCTTTAAGCGATTTACAAATTGAAACATATACGCTATTATCCTTAAGGCTCGGGGGAACGACGAAAATCGCTCTATGATATCCGTGTCCTCCAGAATGGCATGAAAGCCTTCGATTCTTCGACTTTCTGGGGCTATGATATTTCGTGCAGGTGATTGTGGCCACGCTTCTTGTGGTTCTACTAGCCAGCTTGGGCCGTTCCACCAAAGTCTGGTGGTTGTTAAGTGAATGGTTTGCAGCCTCTTGTGCCAAGATCCGCAGGGTTATCAGCACTGGCAACATGCCGCCAAGTTGCTGGTCCTACCAAATCAATAATTTCAGCTGTACGGTTTGACACGTATGTTTTCCACGTATGTGGTGGTTTTTCTAACCATGTTAGGATTCTGATTTCTGAATCGGTCCATAAATACAATTTCTTATTGCTCAGGTTCAGGTGTTTTTGTACAGTCGAGGCTAGTTTTGCGAGCAGAAGTGCGCCGCATAGCTCGAGCCGTGGAAAGCTTACGGTCTTGAGTGGTGCGACCTTGCCTTTTGCCTGAATCATAATTGGCGCAAGCCATCCTGCGGGGTCGAAAAGTTTCGCCACAGAGGATAGAATTTGCCTTTTAGTTTTTGCGGATTTTGCAGATATCGACTGAAAATTGGTCTGATATTGCATTCTATTGTATGTCCAAGGTTTTGGTGGTGCTCTCTTTTTCAAATTTTAGAAAATTGTTGTCTAGCAGATTTTCCTTTTTTATATTTGCCAGTATTTCTGGATGATTGGAAGTTATCTTTTTTAATGGAAACCCTGCTGAGTCGAGGGCTTCGATAACTTGAGCTAGTGATTTGCACGCTAAAGGAAGGCTATGGCTTCCCGACAGTATGTCGTCTACGTACGTTTGAGAGCTTAGCACCGGGGCGGCTAGAGGTAAGTTAGCTTTTGTGTCCTTTGCCAGTTCGTGTAATGTACGAATGGCTAGGAATGGGGCGCAGTTTGCGCCAAATGTCACCGTTTTTAGTTGGTAGTCGCGTATTGGACTACTAGGTGAATTGCGAAATATAATTCGCTGGTAATCTTGGTCGTCTTCATGTACTAGGATTTGCCTGTACATTTTCTCGACGTCACCGTTGAAAACGTATTTATACATACGCCACTGTAGTATAAGTAGCATTAAATCTGGTTGTAATGTTGGTCTCGTGTATAAAACATCGTTAAGGGAGTTACCTGAGCTTGTGCATTTAGATGCATTAAACACCACTCTTACTTTTGTTGTAAGTTTTATAACCGCGTGGTGTGGAAGATAAAATGAGGCTGGTTTGTCGTTTGTTATTTTTTCATAGGAATTTACTGATTCCATATGATCTAGTTGTAGATACTCCTCAAGAACATTGTCGTATGAGGTTTTTAGCTCGCCTTTTTTAAGTAGGTTTCTTTCCATACTTAGAAACTGCTGTAGAGCTGAGGTTCGTGAGTGACCCAAGGCGAGTGTATCAGGAAATTGTTGTTTAAATGGTAGTCGTACGACGTACCGCCCGTTCTCTGATCTTGTAGTTGTGGCTTGGTAGAAGGCTTCACAATACTTATCGTCAGCTGTGGTAACTGGAATTGGAGGGAGTTCTTCGACTTCCCAGAATTTTTTCAATTGTGAATTAAGATTTTCGGTTGAAATATCTTCCACTTGCGTTGTGAACGTGGAGATTTTCTCTTTGACTTGGCCGCTTAAAATCCATCCGAAGATGGTATTTTGGGCTAATAGGTTGTTGGAGATTTTCTCAACACCTTCTAGTATTATTTGGGGGATTAGATCGCTTCCCAATAATATGTCGATTTGATCGGGGGTATGGAAATTGGGATCGGCATGTTTCAGATGTGAAAACTTTTGCCAGTGCTCGCTATTTATATTATAGCTTGGGAGCATGTTTGTCAGTCGCGGCAGAACTATAGCTTGTGCTTTTATTCTTTGATCCGCATTTGAAGACATCAAGGTAATGAGGCAGATTTTATTTGAGTTTTGTACTACCTGAGATTTCAAAATTGGCTGATTTGGTTGGTAAATTTAAGGTTTGTTGGACCTTCGATGCTATACAAGATCGCTGTGATCCCTGATCGATTAAGGCATTTAGCTTAAATCGTTCTCCTCGGTGTTCGATGGAGACGATTGCTGTAGGTAATAAAGTTTTGCTTTCATTTTCTGAATGAAGCGTTTGTATTCTGGCTGCTTTTGAGCAGCATGGTTGTTCTTGACAACTTTCAGGACTTTCTGTTTCGATATTTTCAGGACTAGCTGTTGCCGCTAGTCCAGTGTTCTATTGAAAGTTCGACTATTTTGAGAGTTATTGTGATTGTTTATATGGAGCATCGAATGGTGCCTCCCTTGGCAATATGCGCACTTGTGAGTCTTTGATAAACAGTTTGTGCAGAGTTTCTTAGTCCTGACTAAGTTATTTCGCTCGTTTGTTGATAATTTTGTATATTTCTCGCAAGATCTTATTGAATGGCCTCCGTTACACAGTTCACATGACAAATATCTATGTTGTTCAGGAGTGAACGATTGATTTTTGTTGAAACTTTTGTCAAATTTTAAGGAAAACGCACCATATATAAGAAATTTTCGAATGGATCGTTTCCCTAGCCTACTTCCGGGAAGTAAGGTATTGTTAATCTAAACCATTCTCGAATACATCTTATTCATATTACGTTATTTCAGAACTTAAGAAGTTAACTTCTTTCACGTGTAGGTTCTGGCTATACGCGGCTTTTTCTGTTTGAAGGTTTTTTTTTTCAAGTTTGAAATTTTTTTACTTTTCCCTCTCAGTTTTGAAAGATTTTTTGTCGCAATCCATTTGAATTTTTCTTGTATTGAAAATTCATGCAGAAATCAGAACGTATTTATACTAAAGCAATGGTGTGAAATAATTAGAAACGCTAAAAAAAGTGATGCGAAATATGTTGTGACCGAGATGAAACAAGAGGAAATTTATGATTTTCGGCCACTTGCGAATGACGAAAATTGGAAAGCCATCAGAATAATGAATTTTAGGGAAATTTCAGTCCTGCCCGAACAAAATAATGCTTATATAAAATAGGAATATGAAGAGAAGCCAGCGTCGATATTGATTCCAACAAATAAGTCTATCGAAAAACAATATCCGCCTGCTCAACTGCATGTTAATCCCATAGAGCTGGATAAAAATAAAGAAAAGGATTTGAGAAAAATGTGCACCAAACTTATAATTCCCGAAGTACACCACGAATTTTATGATTCTCTAATGAAATAAAACAAATTTAAACTCGCCAACTAGAAGTTTTAAATTTTATTACTTTTGTGTTACAGCTTTTCTAATCAGGCAGCCGTTTTTGAAACAAATTCTGAGATAGGGCGCTTTCGAAAAAAAATTTAAATAGGGCGGTTTTGAAACAAAATCTGAGATAAGGCGTTTTTCAAAAAAATTTGAAATAGGGCGTTTCTGAAAAAAAAAATTCTGAGGTAGGGCGTTTTTTAACTGACTGCCGAGATAGGGCGATCTTCCACTCAGGCATCGATATGTAGTCACTTATTACCAGTGTCGCCATTTTAGCCGTTTTCCGGCTAGATCTAGCCGTTTTTTTTGTCATTTAGCCGGAAAAATTTGAATCTAGCCGCTAGCCGTTTTTTAGCCGTTTACTTATTTTTTTTTAGCCGTTTTTAGCTTTTTTGCCAATTTAGTAAACAATTTTTTAAAACCTTTATATTAAATTTCGGAATCTTGCAAAGTCTTTTTAGGTAGCTTCCCGTTGAGCTAGACACTTGTAACGTTTCCAAACTAAGGCAAACAATTTCTGAGAGCTAAATAGAAGTTCGGTTATCGACAAAACAGCCTATTAATTGCACTCCACCTTTATATTTTCAAATCTCAAAAATTGATTACAATTGGTATGACTAAAATTTCAAAACACCGAAACCATGTTTTTGTTTAACGACAAATTTGCTGAGGCTTTTTAACAGCATTCATATAAAGGTTGTCTTTAAAATTTTTTATCATCTTTTTATTTTTAAATAAACTTAGTTCAACATATCTAACATTTATGATAGCTCAGAGTATAGATATAGAAAACTGGGATATAGAAATATTGTAAAATGTATATACCTACATTTTTCTCACATTATAATTTTTTTATACCTTTCATGAACATGAAATGGTATTATAACTTTGGTCCGATGTTTGTAAATATGAGAAGAAGAAGAGATAGACCCATCAATAAGTATACCGAAATGATCAGGATGACGAGATGAGTTGATTTAGCCATGTCCGTCTGTCCGTCTGTCCGTCTGTCTGTCTGTCTGTTTGAACGCAAACTAGTCCCTCAGTTTTTGAGATATTTGGCTGAAATTTGGTATGCCGCCACCATTTTCCAATATAGGAATCATTTGTCGGAACCAGCAAGATCGGACCAATATAACATATAGCTCCCATACAACCGATTATTCCGATAAACGGATTTTAGGCTATAACTCCTGTAATTAAACACGAAGGAACGTGAAATTTTATAAGTGTTGCTATTTTTATATGTGAAATATCGACGCTGAAAATCATAGAGATGGGATAAATATTTCACATAGCTCCCATACAATCGATTATTCCGATAAGCGGATTTTGGGCTATAAGTCCTGTAATTAAAGACATAGGAACGTGAAATTTTGTAAGTATTGCTATTTTTATATGTAAAATATCGATGTTGAAAATCATTGAAATGGGATAAATATTTCACATAGCCCCCATACAATCGATTGTTCCGATAAACGGATTTTGGTAGATAACTCCTGTAATTATATCGGTAGGAACGTGAAATTTCGTAAATGTTGCTATTTTAGAATGTGGAATGTCGATGTTAAAAATCAATGAGATTGGACCAATATAACACATCGTCCCCATATAATCGATACCTCCGATAATTTCGGTATGAGCTAAAGTTAAATTCACACAGGCTGTACTGGGGATCAAACAGTGAAAATCGTGACGCTTATTCATGAAAGGTATTTAGCCTTCGGCACAGCCGAAGACAGCTTTCCTTACTTGTTTTTTTTTTAATTTTATGTCATGAAAGTATATGTTATTTCAAGTATATTCGTTACCTGTTGCCTTATTTTATTGCGAGTTTTCATTAAGTCAGTTATTTTTAAAGCAGTGAGCTCTGCTTAAAATTTTGCTCGTTGTACCTTTTATATAAGTCACATCTATGTAAGAGATATAGCCGGGCGCGTATCCAGAAAATATTTTCGGGGTGGATCCAATTTTTTTCATAATAACCATTTTGACTGGAAAATGGAAATGACTTATCTAAAGTTTAATTTTGTTATTAGTTAGTGCAGACGCGAACCAAATTTATCAACGCCTAGAGAAAAACAACAAAAAATAAAAAAATTGTCTTTTGAAAGAAATTATTTTAAAGGAAAAAGATCAAGATTTACGTAAAAATTAAAAGTGTCCGAAATTGAAAAAAAATGATAAAATTCTTTTTTAATAAAATTTTTACTCGAATAGAACCGAAGAAATACTTTAGAAAACGGTTTCCATGTTCCTTCTTAGCATGTCAATTACATGTCTTATAATTTAAAGAAAAAATTCAAACCCGTATATCTCGGTAACCATCCACTTTCACCAAATTTCATTCAAATCGAATTTTTAGGTGGTCCGCTTGAGGATTTTACTCCATATGTAGACAGCGATAGGGGTGTAAAAGTAGGTCGCCTCCCAGTTGGTGCACCCTGGGTAACGCTAAATGACCTACATAGCCTGCACGGCTAGTTTAGTTTCTTGTATTGCCGGATCTACGAGAACGGTACCAGTACTTGTGCTGTACCCATCGTGCCGAAACGACCCGGGCCGTTTTCTTATATCGACCCGGCCAAGAGCAATACACTCGAGGTGACCCTGTCTGACATTTAGGCAGGGCTACACCTCGTTACAACAACAACAACAACAACAACAACAACAACAGCGATAGGGATCGTGATGGAGATACAACGTCTGCCGGGACAGCTTAATTTAGAAAAATACTAGGACGATTTTTATAGTGAATTTTCAGGTGTACAGCTTGGTCGAAGGTAATTTTTCGAAAAAATTACCGTTTAGGAGAAAAATTTGTAAAACCCTAACTGTTCACCTTTGCCCCAAATGACTTTTTTACCACACATGATATTAATGGGGACTTTTGAAGTTTTCTTTCTTTACCTAAGTTTGGCTTTGTCGCAATTTGTCTTATTTCAAATGTCTAATTTGACCGGAAATCAAAAAATATTATCCTATTAGTTTGGGACTCATATTACAAATTTTGTTTTTTACAGTCACATACAACAAAATTGCATAAACTTTACGGTAGAACGATGAAATCGGCATACTAGAGAGCATACCCGATGTAATTGGACGAAATCCCTTCCCGAACACGCCCACTTTCGATAAGGAAAATTTCGAAAATCCCATAAATTGACATAGTTCGGAAAGATAGTAAAAACTTTAGATAAATCCTCCTAGGACTTATATCATTGTTATCCCGTTCTGAAAATTACCGCTGGGTATTTAATGTTCGGTTCACCCGAACTTAGACTTCCTTACTTGCTTTTATTATAGCTCTGTTTATTCGGATGCAAATCATCTGTATACGAAACTTTGTTATTCTTATGAAATTGGAGCCGTTTTCTGAAGTAAATTTTAAAATTTAACTTAATTTTTTCATACAAAATTTTTGTTTAGCGTGAACTTTAATATTTAAGGCTAGATGAGAAAACGCTCCTTTATATAATAAAATATTTATATTATACGTTTTAATAAAAAAAAGCGAATAAAACGAGTGAAAAGTTGATTAGAAATTTTTAGCCGTTTTTTCGGCCAAAATTATAATTTTTTTCACCGAAATAATTTTTTTTGGCCGTTTTTTTTTCTCGATCTAGCCGGATTGCTGAAAAAATTCTGGCAACACAGCTTATTACAATTATGCAATTTATTTTGCTCAGCTGTTTATTCGAGGTCAAAGGTCACGGAAATGAGTTTTTTGCTATTATCTCTCTTTCTGACGTGACGAATCAGTAGCCAGAGACACTTACCATAAGGCCTGCCTGGAAATGTTATTATCCGCTCATCCAGTTCCGGACTATAGCCGGAGAGTGAAACTGTGGTTTATATCGTACCAAACGATTATTTTGCTAGTATTTTATTTGACCATCACAAAAAAATAAAAAAATTATCTTCGACCTAAAAAAGTTAAGTTAAAAGGTCTTGAAAGGACACTCGCAGATACAACATTTATATGGGCAATTTACGCCTGACTCCAATCTAAATAAAATTCGTTATGTCATTATTTCTCTTAAAACTACTGGTTTGCGAGATATTAGCCAATGAGGACATATACAATTTTTTAGTGTATTTTTAGCAAGGACTGAAACCGGAAACGAAACCCTAACCGTAACCGATTAAAACCGATTAATTTTTCCAAACCGAAACTGAAACCGTAACCGTTATTTTGATCTGAAAAAGAACAAAACCGAAACCGTTTCAAAAGCCGGAACCGATTCCAAACGGTTTTGATATTTTTTGGTATCTTACTTCTTTTAGTGGGCACTTAGGTATTTTCTTTTATAAAAAGGTACCCTGAAAAATATTCATGGAGGACTGACATCAATATCAAAATTCTGAAAGAGGAAGTTTGACTATAGTTGAATGAAGCGATCGAAAGAAATTTACGAGATCCAAAAAAGAAATGTTCAGGCTTGAATCAGAAAGCACCACTCATATTAATGTTTTTGACTATTTATAAATTTCATTTAGCTTCCATTCTAATATTTTTCAAATAAAAAAGTGGTTAATTGTAGGAATTTGTTTTGCTGAAATTTCCTCCATGCATAGCGTTAATAAAATTTATTTTTATATTCGAGAAGTTTCATCATGGCCGCAAAAAAAAAGTTTTGAAAGTTCAGACCTATTTCGAAGCTACATAGGTACTTGAGTATTTAGTAGTAACATTTATTTTGTTCGTGTTTTTATTTGGAAACCGAAACCGGAACGAAACCGAAATAAATGTTGAAGAACGAAACCGGAACCGAAACACGTTGCAAACCCGGAACGTTATTTTAATCGGTTTCAGACCTTGATTTTTAGCCTTTAAGTCAAAAGCGCAAAGCATTTTTTAAGACAGATGTCAGATTTTTGTAACAGATCTTATTTTGTATCCCCATTCTTCCAGAAAATGCATGGGGAGCCAAATAATTTCATGCTTTTGCAAATCCCATATATTCTGTGGGTGTTCTATTGTATACGACATTTTTAATATTCTCTGTTAATTTTTTTTACTTACAGCTGGGAAAAGCCCTCTTAGGGAACAATCCGACTGAGAACTTTGCACGCACCCAGAGTCATCATTTCGTATACAACAAGCTGTTTCGCGTTCCTGTCGACGTGTTTTTGATAGCACATCCATTACACGAACATCGATTCGCATGCAAGTCGCGAACTTCGCTCCCAAGTGTACCAAATCATGATTTCTTGGTCCAACCCATATATTACGCTGTTCTGTGTGTTGTACAGTTTGCAAACTAAGACTATTAACCAATACCTGACCAGTTTTCTTCTCAACACCAATACCTATGGGGCCAATACCATAGCAGATGACCGACAATATGAGAACTAATATCTGAACCGTGTTGATCCAGTATGTAAAAAACGGTCGGTGATCATCACGATCATCTATATCACTAAGGGAAAATAGCTTGACTTTACTTTGAATTGGATGATGTGGTTTATTGTCTATCAAGCTGGAGCTGGTGCTAGAACTGAATATTTTACTTTCATCATTGTTTGATGGTTGTTGAAGATTGAGTTTGCCATGTGCTTGGTCGCTCATAATAGTGGTGGTATGCGTGTTGGAATCTATAACTGCTGAAGTACGCCAACCGTGCACTCGTTCCGAAATGTATATCTGGCGGTGATGTTCCATTATCTTTAGCCCTTTGTTGCCAATGACAGCAGATCCACTCTCATCTCGTTTTACATTTGTTTCTGTGGCCAGAGCTTGCAGACTTTTAATTTCGGTGACATTATTGCTTATTCTATTTAAGTTGGTATGAACTGAGGGTTGATTTGTGTCCTTTGAATCCAAATACATCTCATTTTCATCAACAGTTGCTATAGCTTCAACAAATTTTTCAGGATTTTGAACGGTTCTTAAATTGTTCGTATGAGTTGGTTTGAATCTGCGTGAACATTGTCTTTGAATACTCGGTTGCTCTTGCTTATTAAGAAAACGTAGTATGAAGGTTATGCTAGACAAAATCATTGAAGCTACAGAAGCTTTACGTTCCATATCACCTCCTAGGCGAAAGTCGGCAAATAAAAAATTACTTTCATTTGCCGAGTACTCAAGGTGTTTTATACCACCTCCTTCGGTATTGTAGAGAGGCAATATGTCAGGCCGTTCTGAGGAATGATGATGCTGATGGCATTCCTGATTGGTAGAATCGCCTGTACCGTAGCAGTATAGATTTTGACTTTCACCGCTATGATTCCTAATGTTTGCCATCTCAGAGTGCAGCTCGTTTGCCATCTCAGAGTGCAGCTCACTTTCACCTCTCAATTTCCCGAAGCGTCGAAGTGCTAGACGCCGTTGGCGTCCTTGCCATATAACAGCTTGTTCAGCTTCCGTGCTCTCATCCACCCCAAAGAAGCGAGAAATCTCTTTTTCTACGGCTCGACGGAAATGTGTTTTACGGTAACGGCGTTGAACGTTCTCCTCTTGCTGTTCAAGCTCCTGCATGTGGAGTTGCTGTGTTTGAAGGGGTGGTTGCCGTTGACATTGATGTATAGACTGCTGTTGCGAATGAGACGATTGCATTGGCGAAGCTTGAAGCAAATGGCATTCACTACTTACGGATTGGCTGCATAAACTGTTTCCAACCACTTCAAGTTTTTCAGTGATTGTGCTTTGTCTTATGATAGTCTTTTTTTGCTGTTGTGCCTTTTGTGAACTAACGAATGTCTGCTCAGTTTGCTGTTGTTGCTGCATTTGATCAATGACAAAGCTGCTACTACTGCTTTCATCAATCTTACTGGAGCAGATAGAGCGGCCACAGCTATCACTCCGAACAATACCTTTTGACGAGGGAAGTGATGTAAAATGCGACTCGTTGGTAGATGTATGAGCAATTGCAGTTTTATTTAAAGCAGATTGTACAAGATTACTATTACAAACACCCAAACTGATAAGGCTCATGTCGCTGCTTCCAGCAGTTTGTTGTAATGGCGTTGGACTTATGGGGTCTGTCGTTTGTGTTGTCTGATGAACTCCGGTTGTACGCCGTACTGTATTACAATGCATACAAGTGGTTGCTAAGCTAGAGTTTGCGGCGGTAATGCTACTGTAGCTCACTATATTGTTGCCAGAATTTGCTCTATCCATTTTCGGTACAGGGGCTGTGCATTTGCGACCTTCGGGAGTCACGCTTACAACAGTTGTGTTTGCATACTCATAGCTTGGCGAGCGTTTAAAGTCATTTGCTAAACTATTCATATTATTAGCATATATACCACTTATCATCGTATTCGAATGGCTGCTGCATAGCACTTGCTGGCCTTCGGCGTTATTCTTGGCAGCGGAAAAGACCGGCGATTCACTAGGTGATAGAGACGGCATAGACAAAGGCGAGGAGCAAAGGCCACGTGCCGCAGTCGAGGATATGAACGTCGAGTTACTATGACTCGTTGACAAATGGCTACTGTTTTGCAATTGTTGATCATGAACGATGATTAGTGATGAGTCCTGTCCTGTCAAAGCGGCGCATTTTAAATTAATTGAACTAGTATGGCTTTTAAAATTGCCGTTCATGTTGTTGCTATTGTGACTATTTCTAGTACAATGTCGTGCTGAAGTACCGGAGTATTCCCCTGCAATAATGGTACGATGTTCCAGAGTATGTGTAGAATGAGAATTACTTTTATTGCCTGCTTGTACCCTACTAGTATTAGTAGATCCATCTTTACAACATTTCACTCGGAGGCGGTTGGGTATAGTGTTAATATACCGCGATTTGGTCTGTTGCCCGTGACAGTGGCTAAATAAAGGTGTAGGACCATTGCCTGTTCCATTGGCACATTTTTTTAGCATTAGCTGGTTAGGTTTGGAAGGTTGCACCGTTATATCAGCGGAGAACTCATTTGGTGGTGCTGGGATATACCTCTTTACTGGAGTATGTACTGTTGATCTAAGGTATGTATATGTGTCTCTAGTTAGAAAAGGTGAACTTTGTGTTAAATAGTTTGCTGTTGGGACATATCGAACCGGATAAGCGGTATTTCCATTTGATGCCGGTTCATAAATGTGTTCACTACTAACAATGGCGGGTGGGCTATTTAATATGAGTAATTTGGAAGCAGCCACATCCGGGATTCGATCCGACACGCGAAATTGGGAAATGGGCTTGATGGAACACTGTTTCATACTATTAACATAGGTATCAGTAAAGTTACTGACACAAGTTCCATTTGAAGAAAGTGGTGAAATTGTAGTGGATGAGGATGAATATAAATGTGCCGCATCTTTTTGTTGATTCAGCGATTGATGTGGAGAATGTTGATGAAAGTTTTCGACCTTTCTGTTAGCACTGCTGTTAATATCGTAATATGAAGTATACTTGTCAAAAATATTAGAATGCATAGCTTGTGGTGACAGTACTCCTATTGGATATCGGTCACTATTTGGCGCTGGGGATGGTGGTGGCAAATAATAGTTCACGGTGTCCTCGGTTCCTGTTTTTGTGGGATTGGGAGGCTTGATAAAAGAGTGATAAGGGCCTCCGGGTGTAATACCATCTCTGCAATGTTTTGCGGCAACAGTTCGATCATCATCACATACGTACAGATCCGATGAATCGCATTCCGCGGGTGATCTGCACTGAGTGCTGCACACATTAACACCGGTATTGCTTTTAAGAGTTTTTTGATTACACCTACTATCTTTATCGGCTTGGGTGGCCACTAACTCCCTATGAAGGGTACCATTACGAATATGTTGGTGATCACTTTTGCTGCAAGTTGATGGATAGGATGAGATCATATTACGAGAGCAACAAATTAAAGTTAAGTCTAGTCCTGGCGATTTTGTGAATTGGGTAGGAGTAGCACTGTAAATATACGTAAAAATGATAGGGCTCGATCCATTTCAAATCGACCAGCTATTTCTGACGAAATTTTATACTTCTTGAATCTATTTTAAATTACACGTATTTTTTGTTTTTTCCCTAGAAGTCTCCGTTTCCGAGAAATAAATTTTTTCCCCCGAGGCCCCAAATGGGGATTCTTTATATTCTCATGAACAACTTTTCTTCGAATGCTCACAACTTTTTTAAAAATGTATGGATTTTGATATTTTAATTTTTAATTTTTTTTTTTAATTTGTAGGTAATCGATTAAACTATCGAACCCATGACAGCAAACTACTATTGGGCATGTAGCGTTTAAGAAAAATTTAATTGTGTAAAAATGCAATTTTTTTTTCAACACAATTTTTTCATATTGCAACTTTTTTTTTTTTGAAATTTTTTTTATATAATGTGTGATGTATGAACAACAATATATAATCATGGCAATATGATAAAATTCGTATTTCTCGAGATATGATTTTTTGAATCTGAAAACACAGTTGAATATGATACTGAGCAAAAACCAACCTTTTGAGTCAAAATAGAGGTCTCCTTGAAATAATCGGCACTCAATTAACAACCTGGTCGCTTTCTGTTACATGTTCTATTATTATCGAACTGTCATTTTGGAGACCAAGTCATTTCAAGAATCGATATTAATTTTCCGAATTGGGAAAATCTCCAGATTCGAGAAAGTGGATATTTTCTGCTTCTGGACATAGCAAAGGAGCTTGCGATGGAGTCGGCGGATTCCTCAAACATTTCGCGGCCAACCACAATCTACGAAAAGGGCTGCTTGAGGCTATTCAATACGCCTAAGCGTTTGCCGACAAAGTACAAGAATATAGGCCTAATGTCAGGATCTGCATACTGGATGATACGAAATTGAAAAAATTTCGCTAAGAAAAAAACAAAGAATGGAGTAGTTGTAACGCAATAAAAGGAATCCGGCACAGTCACGTTAGGAAAAAAGAGTACGGCGGAGAAATTTACTTCGCGAAAACAAGCGACCATGAGTGTACCATTGTCAAATGACTGTAAATAAAACTGTAACTGTTTTCCATTGTCTGTCATCAAATTTGTATTATTCTAGCTTTAAGTAAAAAATAAGAAAATGTATTATGTATTAAAAAATTTCATGAAAAAAATTCAAAAAATCATATCTCGAGAAATACGAATTTTAGCATATTGCCATGATTACATATTATTGTTCATACATCACACATTATATAAAAAAAATTCAAAAAAAAAATGTTGCAATATGAAAAAAATTGTGTTGAAAAAAAATTGCATTTTTACACAATTAAATTTTTCATAAACGCTACATGACCAATAGTAGTTTGCTGTCATGGGTTCGATAGTTTAATCGATTACCTACAAATTAAAAAAAAAAAAATTATCAAAATCCATACATTTTTAAAGAATTTGTGAGCATTCGAAGAAAAGTTGTTCATGAGAATATGAAAAATCCCCATTTGGGGCCTCGGGGGAAAAAATTTATTTCTCGGAGACTTCTAGGGAAAAAACAAAAAATACGTGCAATTTAAAATAGATTCAAGAATTATTCCTGAAAGTTTCATCAAAAAATAAAATTTCGTCAGAAATGGCTGGTCGATTTGAAATGGATCATGCCATAGAAATCTTTATTTTAGTTACCTATGCGGTTTGTTTTTGCCAGTTTAATCCCGAATATGCGTTTGCTGCAGTATTTAGTGCAAGATTTAATCCATTTCATATAATTAGTAATTTTAAGTGAGGTACCTGCAAAATTTTTGTTTACTATTTCAGCTAAATCAAAAATCAATTGCAAAGATACAGTAGCGTACCAAAAAATTTGGGAGTTGAAATGTGTATATTTTTGGGGTAATGGGTCAGTAGGGTCACTCCAAATAAAAGCACTAGTTCATCTTCTATTACTTTTACACTTTATTATAGAAAAATATTGATTTAAATTTAACTTCACTCAGCTTAAGCACAAATGATCGAGGAAGAACGGTGGGTAATGCGCGACAGTTGTAATAAATCAGTTGTTAAAATCTTTTCACCCATTCACTTATCTGCTATATATCTATCTACCTATACTATAATAAAACTCTAGAAAAGACGTGTCTGTTCATTGAAATAATGGCCGAAGATGATTTGGGGAATATTACAGAGTCCACTGAAACATTTTTAGAATTTATGTCGGTCTGTTTATCTGTTTGTCCGTTTGAACGTAAAGATCTCGGAAACTAAGAAACGAATTTTGAAGAGACTGGACAGCGTGAAGATTAGAAAGGGACCTAAACTTTGTTTTATAAAAATCGCGTGATAAACAAAAAAGATATAAACTCCTTGTTGCTTTTGACTTGTAGTCTATTGCTGTAAACACCGACGGTATTGTGAAGCAATTTTCGGGATTGTATGAAAATGTGTTTTTTGAGAAAAATTTACCAACGCGCTGCAGGAACCAGACAAGCCGACTTAGTTTTCGATGATACTGGAATTATATCTCTTCATGGAATTTTCTTCCCGCATTGTGTGAGTCGAACTCACAACACTATAGTGACTTGTATGCTAGAAGGTCTATCACCTTAGGCCACTACCCAGCTTGAAGGTAAACCCTTCTCAGTGTCCATTTATGCACATATTTATACTTCCATATAGATCATTTCATTTTATTTCAATGGTAACTTATATGAAAGAAATGCGAATTTTAGGACTTGGTGTGAAACCTATGAAAGAGTTTTCTATGCTTTCAATGAAGCACGAATATTTTTCCATTTATAAGATTTAAACTCTTTGTTGCTTTTGACTTGTAGTCTATTGCTGTAAACACCGACGGTATTGCGAAGCAATTTTCGGGATTGTATGAAAATGTGTTTTTTGAGAAAAATATACCCCGCGCTGCAGGAACCAGACAAGCCTACATATGTTTCGATGATACTGGAATTATATCTCTTCATAGACTTTTCTTCCCGGCATTGTGAGAGTTGAACTCACAACACTGTAGTGACTTAAATGCTAGAAGGTCTAACACCTTAGGCCATTACCCAGCTTGAAGGTAACCCTTTCTCAGTGTCCATTTATGCATATATTTATATATGGGACTTGGTGTAAAACCTATGAAAGAATTTTCTATGCTGTCAATGAAGCACGAATATTTTTACAATTATAACATTTAAACTCTTTGTTGCTTTTGACTTGTAGTCTATTGCTGTAAACACCGACGGTATTGTGAAGCAATTTTCGGGATTGTATGAAAATGTGTTTTTTGAGAAAAATTGACCCACGCGCTGCATGGACTTTTCTTCCCGGCATTGTGATAGTCGAACTCACAACATTGTAGAGACTTGTATGCTTGTATAAATGCACACTGAGAATAATAAAAAACTCTATAAAAGTCGTGTCCGTACATTGAAAATTTCTTTGAAAAAATGACTGCGTATGACTTGAGTAATGTTACAGAGTCCATCTCAACCATTTTTAGAATTATTGTCTGTCTGTTTGTCTGTTTGTCCGTTTGAACGTAAGGATCTCGGAAACTAAGAAACGGATTTTAATGAGACTTTTTCTGGTGGACAGCTTGAAGCTTAGAAGGAGCCCTAAACTTTATTTTATCAAAATCGCCCAATAAACAAAAAAGATATAGTCATTTTAAGTGAGGTACCTATGAAATTTTTTTTTGTAAATAGATTTATATGAAGAAAAATTCACTTTGTTTGTCAAAAAAATAACAAAGCGTGCCTCTCACAAATTTTTGTTTAGCATTTTCTTCCAATTTCAGCTAAATCAGAAATCAAAGGCATGGGTACAGTGGCGTACCAAAAAATTTGGGAAATAAAATTTTTAAATCTATTCATCCATTCACTTATCTATACTATAATAAAACTGTAGAAAAGTCGTGTCTGTACATTGAAAATTTCTTTGAAAAAATGACTGGGGATGACTTGAGGAATGTTATAGAGTCCATCTCAACCATTTTTAGAATTATTGTCTGTCTGTTTGTCTGTTTATCTGTTTGTCCGTTTGAACGTAAGGATCTCGGACACTAAGAAACGGATTTTAATGAGACTTTTTCTGGTGGACAGCTTGAAGCTTAGAAGGAGCCCTAAACTTTATTTTATCAAAATCGCCCAATAAACAAAAAAGATATAGTCATTTTAATTGAGGTGCCTATGAAATTTTTTTTTGTAAATAGATTTCTATGAAGAAAAATTCACTTTGTGTGTCAAAAAAATAACAAAGCGTGCCTCTCACAAAATTTGTTTTTAGCATTTTTTTCCAATTTCAGCTAAATCAGAAATCAAAGGCATGGGTACAGTGGCGTACCAAAAAATTTGGGAAATAAAATTTTTAAATCTATTCATCCCTTCACTTATCTATTCTATAACAAAACTGTAGAAAAGTCGTGTCTGTACATTGAAAATTTCTTTGAAAAAATGACTGGGGATGACTTGAGGAATGTTATAGAGTCCATCTCAACCATTTTTAGAATTATTGTCTGTCTGTTTGTCTGTTTGTCCGTTTGAACGTAGGGATCTCGTAAACTAAGAAACGGATTTTAATGAGACTTTTTCTGGCGGACAGCTTGAAGCTTAGAAGGAGCCCTAAACTTTATTTTATCAAAATCGCCCAATAAACAAAAAAGATATAGTCATTTTAAGTGAGGTGCCTATGAAATTTTTTTTTGTAAATAGATTTCTATGAAGAAAAATTCACTTTGTGTGTCAAAAGAATAACAAAGCGTGCCTCTCACAAATTTTTGTTTAGCATTTTTTTCCAATTTCGGCTAAATCAGAAATCAAAGGCATAGGTACAGTGGCGTACCAAAAAATTTGGGAAATAAAATTTGTAAATCTATTCATCCATTCACTTATCTATACTATAATAAAACTGTAGAAAAGTCGTGTCTGTACATTGAAAATTTCTTTGAAAAAATGACTGGGGATGAATTGAGGAATGTTATAGAGTCCATCTCAACCATTTTTAGAACTATTGTCTGTCTGTTTGTCTGTTTGTCCGTTTGAACGTAAGGATCTCGGAAACTAAGAAACGGATTTTAATGAGACTTCTTCTGGCGGACAGCTTGAAGCTTAGAAGGAGCCCTAAACTTTATTTTATCAAAATCGCAAAATAAACAAAAAAGATATAGTCATTTTAAGTGAGGTACCTATGAAATTTTTTTTTGTAAATAGATTTCTATGAAGAAAAATTCACTTTGTTTGTCAAAAAAATAAAAAAGCGTGCATCTCACAAATTTTTGTTTAACATTTTTTTCCAATTTCAGCTAAATCAGAAATCAAAGGCATAGGTACAGTGGCGTACCAAAAAATTTGGGAAATAAAATTTGTAAATCTATTCATCCATTCACTTATCTATACTATAATAAAACTGTAGAAAAGTCGTGTCTGTACATTGAAAATTTCTTTGAAAAAATGACTGGGGATGACTTGAGGAATGTTATAGAGTCCATCTCAACCATTTTTAGAATTATTGTCTGTCTGTTTGTCCGTTTGAAAGTAAGGATCTCGGAAACTAAGAAACGGATTTTAATGAGACTTTTTCTGGTGGACAGCTTGAAGCTTAGAAGGAGCCCTAAACTTTACTTTATCAAAATCGCCCAATAAACAAAAAAGATATAGTCATTTTAAGTGAGGTACCTATGAAATATTTTTTTGTAAATAGATTTCTATGAAGAAAAATTCACTTTGTTTGTCAAAAAAATAACAAAGCGTGCCTCTCACAAATTTTTGTTTAGCATTTTTTTCCAATTTCAGCTAAATCAGAAATCAAAGGCATAATTACAGTGGCGTACCAAAAAATTTGGGAAATAAAATTTTTAAATCTATTCAACCATTCACTTATCTATACTATAATAAAACTGTACAAAAGTCGTGTCTGTACATTGAAAATTTCTTTGAAAAAATGACTGGGGATGACTTGAGGAATGTTATAGAGTCCATCTCAACCATTTTTAGAATTATTGTCTGTCTGTTTGTCTGTTTGTCCGTTTGAACGTAAGGATCTCGGAAACTAAGAAACGGATTTTAATGAGACTTTTTCTGGCGGACAGCTTGAAGCTTAGAAGGAGCCCTAAACTTTATTTTATCAAAATCGCAAAATAAACAAAAAAGATATAGTCATTTTAAGTGAGGTACCTATGAAATTTTTTTTTGTAAATAGATTTCTATGAAGAAAAATTCACTTTGTTTGTCAAAAAAATAAAAAAGCGTGCATCTCACAAATTTTTGTTTAACATTTTTTTCCAATTTCAGCTAAATCAGAAATCAAAGGCATAGGTACAGTGGCGTACCAAAAAATTTGGGAAATAAAATTTGTAAATCTATTCATCCATTCACTTATCTATACTATAATAAAACTGTAGAAAAGTCGTGTCTGTACATTGAAAATTTCTTTGAAAAAATGACTGGGGATGACTTGAGGAATGTTATAGACTCCATCTCAACCATTTTTAGAATTATTGTCTGTCTGTTTGTCTGTTTGTCCATTTGAACGTAAGGATCTCGGAAACTAAGAAACGGATTTTAATGAGACTTTTTCTGGTGGACAGCTTGAAGCTTAGAAGGAGCCCTAAACTTTATTTTATCAAAATCGCAAAATAAACAAAAAAGATATAGTCATTTTAAGTGAGGTACCTATGAAATTTTTTTTTGAAAATAGATTTCTATGAAGAAAAATTCACTTTGTTTGTCAAAAAAATAAAAAAGCGTGCATCTCACAAATTTTTGTTTAACATTTTTTTCCAATTTCAGCTAAATCAGAAATCAAAGGCATAGGTACAGTGGCGTACCAAAAAATTTGGGAAATAAAATTTGTAAATCTATTCATCCATTCACTTATCTATACTATAATAAAACTGTAGAAAAGTCGTGTGTGTACATTGAAAATTTCTTTGAAAAAATGACTGGGGATGACTTGAGGAATGTTATAGAGTCCATCTCAACCATTTTTAGAATTATTGCCTGTCTGTTTGTCCGTTTGAACGTAAGGATCTCGGAAACTAAGAAACGGATTTTAATGAGACTTTTTCTGGTGGACAGCTTGAAGCTTAGAAGGAGCCCTAAACTTTATTTTATCAAAATCGCCCAATAAACAAAAAAGATATAGTCATTTTAAGTGAGGTACCTATGAAATTTTTTTTGTAAATAGATTTCTATGAAGAAAAATTCACTTTGTTTGTCAAAAAAATAACAAAGCACAAATTTTTGTTTAGCATTTTCCTGTCTGTTTGTCTGTTTGTCCGTTTGAACGTAAGGGTCTCGAAAACTAAGAAACGGATTTTAACGAGACTTTTTCTGGTGGACAGCTTGAAGCTTAGAATGAGCCCTAAACTTTATTTTATCAACATCGCCCAATAAACAAAAAAGATATAGTAATTTCAAGTGAGGTACCTATGAAATTTTTTTTTGACATCATAAGATATGACATTACATTATTTGACATCATATGATATGACATCATATGATCTGACATCATATGATATGACATCACATGATATGATATCATATGACATGACAATAATACTTTTGTTATATGACGACATCATATGATATGACATCATATGATATGACATCACATGATATGACATCATATGATCTGACATAACATGATATGACATCATATGATCTGACATCATATGATATGACATCACATGACATGATATCATATGATATGACATCACATGATATGACATTATATGATATGACATCACGTGTTATGTCATCATATGATAAGACATCATATGATATGACATCATATGACATGACATCATAAGATATGACATTACATGATATGACATCATATGATTTGACATCACATGATATGACATCATATGATATGATATCATATGACATGACACCATATGATATGACATCACATGATATGACATCATATGATATGACATCACATGATATGTCATCATATGATAAGACATCATATGATATGACATCATATGACATGACATCATAAGATATGACATTACATGATATAACATCATATGATATGACATCATATGATATGACATCATAGGATATGACATCATATGATCTGACATCATATGATATGACATCACATGATATGAGATCACATGATATGACATCATATGATATGACAACATATGGTACGACAATGACATTATACGATATGACATGATATGATATGACATCATATGATATGACATCACGTGATATGTTATCATATGAGGTGACATCATATGATATGGCATCACATGATATGACATCATATGATATGACATCATATGATATGACAACATATGATATGACGTCACATGATATAACATCATATGATATGACATCATATGATATGACATACTTCTCACATCTTACATCTTACATCTTACACTCCCATCCATACATCTTACATCTTACACCATGGGTCGGCAGATTTGTAAATGCAGGTGTAAAAGTGAGAACGCTTATACACGCGCTGTGATCGTCCGAACTATATTTTTAACATTCGCTGACCAAACAAGCGACACCCCCACGCGATGTGGTATCGCCCCTTGCCCAGCGACGACTAAATCATTTGGTAAACAAAGGACACAACGTGTCTGTGTGATGAATCCAACTTGTTTGACTGATCTTAAGATCTATGGGGCGCCGATGCTTGTCTTGCACCCCTACCCATACCTCTCACAACTTACATTTTACACACCCACCCATACCTCTTACATCTTAGATCTTACAACCCACACCCATACCTCTTACATCTTAAATCTTACAAATTACATCTTACTCTTACTCTTACATCTTACATCTTACATCTTATTGCCCCCAGCGCAAAGATGTTTACACATCAATAAATAGATCTAATTTTATGTATTCGGCTTTTCGAACCTTTTTATCCGTTCCGGTATGTTTTTTTAGGTGCCAAGCCCGCGATAAAATCTACGCAATAGCTTAAAATTTCCGGTAGTTGGCGCACATATCAAGATATTTCCAAAACTATTTTGAAGTTGGGAACTTTGCGATCGACTTTTGACTAACTTTCTGGTAATTTAGGAACTTGAAACTTAGCATTTAGTTAAGGGAACGGTGACAGTACCATATTTAAAAATCAAATTTCCGATAGGAATCACCAAAACTAAAAATAAAATAATAAAAAGATGATAAAAAAAATGTTAAAAAAACCTTTATATGAATGCTTTCAAAAAGCCTCAGCAAATTTGTCGTTAAACAAAGACATAGTTTTGGTGTTCTTGGTTTTGAAATTTTAGTCATACCAATTGTAATCAATTTTTGAGATTTGAAAATATAAATTTGGAGTGCACGTTTCCAAACTAAGGCAAACAGAGAGAGCCTAAATAGTAGTTCGGTTATCGACAAAACATTTAAAGTCTATTAATTGCACTCTACCTTTATATTTTCAAATCTCAAAAATTGATTACAATTGGTATGACTAAAATTTCAAAGCATTCATTAAAGGTTTTCTTTAAAAAATCATCTTTTTATTATTGATATGTATATGGCATTGCCTGCCATAGCACAACCAATCTGTTGCTTTGCGTTGTCTGCCCTCCCTGGCATCATATGTATTATTACATCGCTTTGTGAACTAACTTTGTATCATGCATTGCGCATGCTCATAAATACCAATACACACTTATGATGTGTAACTAACGAGAAAATGAAATAATAAAACGGCATTCGCTACTACACACCAAAAGTGTCAAGTCACTTCATTTTTTTGTATTGCTGTATCTACAGCTAAAGTGATTTTCACTATTTTGTGCGACATTTTCGCATTTTAACCTGTTGCAATATTTTTGCATTGAACTTTTGGCAATTTTTTATACCTCCATGTACTTGGCCGACAAAAATGACGAAATGCGATGAAATTAATTGCAATCGTTTGGATTTCGTTTGGAGGCGTTTGGAGGTCGATTCGCAACGTTTGGAGGTCCAGCGTTAATTAATAAAAAAATAATTAAAAAATGACCATGAAGTTAGCCGACATGATTTTAATAATTCATGTTTTTGAATAATAGACCAGTCAAATCGATTGGAAATCGTTTGGAGGTCACGAATATATAATTATTATCGTTTGGAGGTCAATAGTTTATACATAATTAAAGAAAAACAATCGCGGAATTATTGGCAACAAATGTTTCAAATACGCGCATGCGCGTTTTGGGAACAAGCCGAACAAGGCCAGTGTGTCAGCATGATTGAATGCGCCGAGCAAAAAATATAAAAATTGCGGAAATGCATTAAAAAAATTGCAATCGTTTGGAGTTTAGTTGGAGAGGTTTGGAGTTCGATTTTCAAAGTTTGGTGGTCAACGGTTAATAAATTAAATACGAATTAAAAACTTTTGTGGAATTATCTTCGAAACGACTTCCGCCAGAATCAAATAAATGGCCTAGATCGATGAAAAATCGGTTGGAGGTCACGAATATGTAATTTCCATCGTTTGCCTTATATTTCAACTTGACTTGCCTTATATTTCAACCTTTGAAAATCTTAATTTTTTTGAACGGTTCGAAATCATTCTATAAATCAAAAACTCTTTTATATTCTTGGAAAATTGACGTCAGATAGTCAAAAAACGTTCCATTAATTTCAAGTTGACTCAGTATATTTCAACATTTCAGAATATTTTGGAACGGTTTCAAAATCATTTCAAAAATACGAAACTGTTTTGTATTCTTGAAATATCAATGTCAGGATAAAGAAACACTCAATTTTATCTTTTTGGAGTTGATGATTTAGTTTTTTCAACACCTTCAGAATGTCGATGTATTGGATTTGTCTAAAATTATTTCAGTCATACTTATACATAACTGTTCTTTATTTCTAGAAGGTCAATGTCAGAATTAAAAAACTGAATTTTATCAACTTACCTTTTTTGATCACTTACCTTTTTTCACGGCTTCGTAATTATTCCAAAATCATTGTAAAAATACAGAACTGTTCCGTACTTTTCAATGTCAATGTCAGCATGCCGAAAAAAATCTTAATATTGTTCATATAACAGTGCATAATGATATTGAATCACAACTCTCAAAATTGTGACATTTTCTTATTTGCTGTGAATTTTCTAAATACAGAACTCGCTGTTATATATATTCATGAAAAGTTGAGGCTAGGCCGCAGAAAAATTAGTCCTTATTGAATCATTGAAAAAAAAACGACTTTTAGAAAACATGGCCTATTACTTTATCGATATATGCTTGGACATAATACACCTTCGGGTCTGTTGCGAGTTTGTTGGATTTTTGTTTGATAAAAATGTGGATTGGAAAGTTTAAAGTATTTTTAATGAAAAGACGGAATATATGACAGACTAACTACAGGTATATTCTCAAGTTTTGTACATCCACAGTTGAATCCCTCGAATCCCGAAGTATTTAGTAATATTGAAGTACATTTTGCAAGTGAGAGTTTTTAAAGTTGAGACTTGACATAAATAGCCCCATATGGTACACACATTTCATTTTTGGAGCAAAGGACAGCTTTCTTCGACATGTCATCAAGTTTTTTCCAGAAGTTTTGTTTTTTGCAGTAGGCCACGAAATGTCCCGATCGATACCCGATCACGCCGACAAGACTGAAATCATAAAAATATATCATCAGATATCATGATATATTCTTCCGGAAATTACATGAAAAGCGACCTGATCATGATGAACATAATTTGCTGTTCGGCAAATATTGATTCAACTTTCCCGAGCTCGAGATCGCAAAATATCTATCTTATTTTTATCATCGGGGTCAGTAAGTTTCAAGTTTTATGGGAAGATTATGATTTACTAAATGATCTTCCTTACTAGTTGAAAAATTTTTTTAGAAAGTGGACTTAGAAATAACTATCCTTACTCACCGGTAACTTGAATCAAGTTCCAGAAACAGCGGAAAATCCTCCAATTTGTAGGCGATTCCTTCTTTTTTCTGTCTTGTCCGAATGTGGAGTTCAACATGGACGATATTGCCGCAAGTCATTTTTACCGTGCTTTTTTGGGGGCATCGAGGACATTGCACATCTTGGATATTCTCATGATAATGTAGAGCCTGCCGTAAAAGTTGGATCCCGCTGTTTTGACCTCTCCTTGGAATCAAGGGCTTGAAATCCACTTCCAAAAGATCCTGTGTGAAGACCGACTTATATCCACAGCTTGTGCATTCCGTTACACGTTGAACGCTGGGAATCGAACCCAACAAGTTTGCCCACGTTGTTTTCAGCAAGTTGTTCGCGTTCATTGACCATGACGATATTTTTCCATTAATGCTCGTGTGAAGTTTTACTTCACAAAATTTAGATAATAACTCGGTTCTTCTTCTATAGATTTTTTTTGCTTCTGCCTCCGAACTAGCAAATTCATCAATGAAATTCATCATGCTCTGATCTTTATTTTTTTTCACAAAATCAGCGAATTCGGGCACTTCTAGAGCCGCGTTACGTAAAACTTGGGAGATGGAATCAAATCCACAAGTTTCTGAAACGAAAATTTCCTTATCGCCCAAGATCACACTTTCTCTTAAGACTGATCCGTTCTGGAGGAAATTGAATGGAGCTTTCAATTTCTGGCCTTTCGGTTGACGATTGGCCTGATGCTCGATGAATTTTTCATTGATTATTCTCACCTCAGGGAAATTCTTGAAATATTTAGAAGTTGATTGAGTGGGCGCCGTTCCAGGTAGTTTCGGTCCGGCAAGTTTGTCATTGACGATGAGGTGATTGACGGGGCGAAATTCGATGTTCGAAGCTTTGTTGCGCCAATTTTCTAAAGATAAGCTGCAATCCGAATCGGTGAGTAACGACTGCTCTTCATGTTGAAGATGAAAATCCCCACCAGGACTTGAATTTTTCCCCACGTCGGATAGAATTGGTTTTTCCATCTTTTGATCCTGTTTTTCGAGATTGACCGGATGAGGTATTGAGCGATCGGCAGAGCTACGTCTTGCAACTTCATCGTCGTGGTTGAAAGGGTCGAATTCGCCCAGATCTTCGGCGTTCATGAAGCATGTGTCGCTTGTTGTCTCGTTTTGGAAGTCGTTCTGATTTTCTTCTTGTTCGGACGCATGTTCCCGTTTTTTCGACTGGGGAGAAGTCAGCAGTGGTTGCCTCCTGGAATCGTCATAGTCGTTGTCTTCGTAATTTTGTTGTCCGGGCTCCTTCTTCTGTTTTTTCGGCTGCGGGGAGTTACAGGGTTCCCTCTTCATTACGAAATTCAGCAGGTCAGAGTGAGTAATCAATGTGCTGCCTAACAAATCCCTGATGTGCAGTTTGATGAACTTGTCGATGGTGACTGTCTTACCGAATGACCCGAGTACGCGGTTTTTGAGGTCATTGAACATCTCCTCAACATAAGCCGACGTTGCATGACCATTGTAAAATGGCAGTGCTACTGCCGTCCACAAAGGAAATTCTTTCGCAATACTTTTAAGATGGTTGTGAATGAAATCAGGAAGAAGAAAAACGCTATAATCCGAACCGCTTGTTTTTCGCTCCGCTTGGTCGATGATGGAGGAAATGAAGATGCCGATGTCCGTCGAATCTTCAGGCGTCGTTTCCTCTTCCAAGTCGTCGTTTTCTGGATGTGTCGCGTTCTGATCCACAGTCGAGTCGAAGATGCCTTCGGCGTCCCAATCTTGACCAGGTCTGCACGAGATGAGATTTTCCAGTTGACGCTGGGCCTCGCTGACAGATGTCACTTGTCCATTGATTATTACCTTCGAATCTCGGAACGGTTGCAATGCGAGTACACAAATAAGTGAGAATATCTCTTGAAAATCCTTCAGCGACTGACATTCAACCAGGAGTGACACACATCTGATGTAGAAATCTCTGACGGCGTTGTGCTGAAGTTTTTTGAAGCATTTCCAACGGCTGACGAGGTTGACCATGTGAGCCACATCGATCCGCAAAAATGTTTTGGGTTGTTCGCTTTTACTGACGGAATTAGACATAAGGTTGGCGAAAAGGTCCTGGATGTACCGCTTCAATGATATACCGTTGAAGCATCTACTGGAAGCTGATAGCAATGGTTTCGAGTAGTCGCAAACAACAGTTTTAGGTGTCGGGGCCTTTTGTCGTTTCCACAAATGGAGCCAGTACTCGATTGACTCTGTTGTCTGCGACTCCGACAACATTTGATTAACCGACAGGGACTTGTTGTTGAAATTGATGGTGATTGAGTAAAGGAAAACATGACTTGAAACTATTCCGGTGTGCCTCTTCAATTTTTCTACCAAACTTCCAGTCGCGTCGATGGAAATTTGAGAATTCTTGTAGATTGAGCAGTACTTTTTGTAGGTGTTGAGCTGGAATTTGGTGCTGTATATCACCTTCAGTGGTAATGAGCACACCTCATGGATTGATCCGACGAAGGGTTCTTCGGCACTGATATGCTCGATGTTGCGGATCATATCCCTCGCGTCGGCGGGCTGTCGCTTGATCCCCAAATCATTATCAGTGAACTCTTTCTTGGCATGGCGGAGAACATCGAGATTTGGAATGAAGGGTGGCACCGTGTCTCCTAGCTGCATGTCCTCCCTGGCTTGACGCTTCCGCAAGTTCGCACATCCTTCTTGAAACGCTGCCTTACCGACATTCTTACGATAAGCGCCGTTTAAAGGACGCTTTACTTCTTCGTGGTCGCCCAGCATCGTGTTTTTTGTCTTGACTTGGATATGTAGATCCCCTTCTCCTGGTTCTTGTGAAGCGTAACCCTTGAAAGTGTTGTTGCACTTTTTACTCTTACATTTGCCTTCTATCTTGAGAAAATATCGCCTATTGGTGGACGTGTTGACTTCGGCTCGTTTGAAAATAAAGCCACACTGCAACCGATGTTGTTTCCAAAATGCTTTTGCAACAACATGTGTCCAAGTGTTTGGCCGTAACGTGTGACTTGTTCTTTTTCCATCTACATCAACAGGCTTGATCTCGTTCCACTCATCCTTAGTCAGAATTAGGTCGAACTCCTGGAACTCTATCGCTTTCGAACCGTCGTCTGACGAAGCTTGTTCATCATCAGTTGACTTTGCTGAGTAGTCATCTTCATCACTTGAGTCCGATACCACGTCTTCAACTTTTACAGGCGGAGCACTACGCAAGTTCCTTATTTCGCTGAATATTTGCTGACGATCACTTCTGATATTTCTGTACCAGCAATGGGGCTTCCATTTCCCCCCGACAGCTGCACTCGATATAGATAATAAGCGATAACGATACCGATATCCTAATACGTCGATATGATGAGACCGATATTTCAGAATTTCAAATAAGTTTCTTTCACCTTTTTTACGGTCAATATAATCATCACAATCAAATGCAAGTATGTAGTAATCGATTAAAAAAATATCAGGAGCCAGATTTTTGGATACATGTATACAAAATTTCAATTTTCGATCGAATTCCCTAAATATAAATTGAATGAAACGATACATCGAACAACGTAAAATATCGACACTCGTAACGATACGATATATCGATATGCGTTAAATATCGACACTTACAAGGACGATATACGATAGTATTGATATCCCCGGCGAAAAAGTATCGATAGTGAAATATCGATATTTTGAAAACTATCGCCCATCCCTAGGGGGATCGGTCGTGTGTTACGTCACAAAAAATGTTTTATCTTTATATTTTGATTTATTGAATAAGATTTTGAATTATTCCACTATGATTTATTCCACTATTCTACTGTATTGAATTATTCCACTATTCTACTGTACACGAGTTTTTTAAGCACTGTATAGATTGTCCACTGAATTATTATTGTGCGCCTGACGATTGTGAACAAAAAGTCATTTAAATTTGTTTACAATCGTCTTATACGAAATTATACGGGTTTATTAAAAATCATAAAAACATTTCGAATTATTTAATTATATAATTATTTAATTATTTATTTTACTTTAGTATTGCATATACATATTACGAACTTTGAACGACACCACTCGCAACTTACTTGACAAACTGAATAGAAAACCACCTTTTACTTTACACACACGGCTTGAATGTGTGCATACATGTTAAAAGGGGAATCCCCTATTTCATTTTTATAATGAACAACAAAGCTTGCTCGCGAAGTTTTTGAATTTTGTCCGTTTATGACCCTACAAGAAACGCTGATATTTTTCACTAACACACTCACACCCAAAATTGACAGTGCTGATAATCCATTGACAAAATACTGACTGTTTTCACTACTGACAGCTACTGACTGTCATATGAGCATAAAATGATTACTGCAAATGGTGCATTTTCTTAATTCCACGTAATTTGAAACTGACGCGCATTCTCTGCAAATCGTTTAAAGAAAAAATAAATTGTATAAAAATGGTGGCTGTAATTTTGGCAACGATTTTTCACACTCAAAATTATATAATTTCACCGAAAAATGTGCCGTCTATCACTGTTTTCCGGAATTTCCGCGGAACCGAAACGTAGAGTCAGGGCCCACACACGTGATCACACGATTATGTCCGACGATTCGATTGGTTCTTTTTGAATTTCCCGCTACATTATTAGCTGCCATTGGCGGAGACAGAGTGGACCGGAGTGGACCCTGTCCCCTTGATTGTTTCTTCATCATGACATTAATATTTTAAGAATACAAAACAGTTTTGTATTTTTGAAATGAATTTCAAACCGTTCAAAAATATCCGGATCCTGATATGTTGAAATATACTGAGTCATCAACTTGAAACTAATGGAATTACGTTTTTTGACTATCTGACGTCAATTTTCCAAGAATATAAAAGAGTTTTTAATTTATAGAATGATTTCGAACCGTTCAAAAAAATTGAAACATTTGTTGCCAATAATTCCGCGATTGTTTTTCTTTAATCTACTATATAAAAATGGATCCTATTTTCCTTGCTGACGCTATAACTCAAGAACGGCTGGACCGAATTAAACGAAATTTTGCACGTAGGTTTTGATTGAGCCCGACATGGTTTATGGCCAAAAAAAGTATAAAAATCCGGGAAGGTTTTGGAGATATCCCGTAAAATGTGGACCAGGGTAACCTTATAACGTGTTCATACAATATGGGTATCAAATGAAAGGTGTTGGCGAGTGATTTAACATGGTGTAGTTATTAGTCCCATATGAGAGCCCGTATTCGAGGCATTTCACAAAATATAGACCAGGTGTGACCCCAGACGGGTTTTCAACAATATGGGTATCAAATGAAAGGTGTTGACGAGTGCTTGAACATGGTGTAGTTATTAGTCCAATATAAGACCCCGTATTCGAGGTATTTCCCAAAATATAGACCAGGTGTGACCCCAGACGGGTTTTCTACAATATGGTGTGTTAACTTGCAGTCCCAAAGTGGAAAAACACAAAAAAAAAATGTTTCTTTATTTTTTAATCCCCAAACGAAATATTAAAAACAACGAACCCATCTGGTGGCGAAACGAAGTTCGCGGGGTCTGCTAGTTATGTATAAACTATTGACCTCCAAACGATAATAATTATATATTCGTGACCTCCAAACGATTTCCAATCGATTTGACTGGTCTATTATTCAAAAACATGAATTATTAAAATCATGTCGGCTAACTTCATGGTCATTTTTTAATTATTTTTTTATTAATTAACGCTGGACCTCCAAACGTTGCGAATCGACCTCCAAACGCCTCCAAACGAAATCCAAACGATTGCAATTAATTTCATCGCATTTCGTCATTTTTGTCGGCCAAGTACATGGAGGTATTTTTTATCCAGTTTGGACTTCATTGAGACAACTGTACTGCTGTATTTACAGTTACCGTGAATTACAATTAACTGTGCTATATTTTGGCATTAAAAATTTTTTGCGTATAATATTCTTTTATTGCGTATTACTTTTATTACGCCCCAAATAAAAGCAAACACATATTAAAACACAAAAAAGGAGAGCCATGACTGGAGGCGCAAACACGTCCACAAATGCAGCAACAACTTGCAGCAATGGTACCGGCATTGTGCTGAAAGCATCAAATGTGCCGGAATTCAATCCGAGCACCGAAACGTGGAGCATATGGAACGAGAAGCTCGAAATCCATTTCAATAAAATAAATTGCACGGAAGATAACATAAAGAAGGCAATCCTACTAAAATCCATTGGGTCAGAACCATACAATTTATTACACAATTTGTGCGCTCCAGCTTTGCCTGTGTCCAAAACTTTTAAGGATTTGTGTGGCATTTTGAACACACACTACACACCTCCCACAATTATTTTCAATGAGCGTAGAATTTTTCACCAATCTACAAAAAGTAGTGACGAAACAATTTCAATGTGGTATGCTAGAGTAAAAAAACTGGCATTAAACTGCAAATTTGGTACACACTTGGAAGCGTTTGTGTTGGATAAATTTATAATGGGATTGCCGGAGAAAATCTTTGAAAGATTATGTGAAGAGGACGAAAATATTACAATCGAAATGGCACTTAGAAAAGCGCTTATAATGGAATCAAAGTTAATCCACAAAAATAAAGATGCGGATCAAAATGGAGTCAATTATGTTAAAAGAAGTGCTAACAAATGCAATCAAAGCTCTAAAAGGAATGATGGGGTAAAACGCAGAAAATCTAGCGCCAAAGAGAAGGCGAAAAGCTACAATAAAACTTCAAATTCTGACAAGGGGCCAAGGAAGACATGCGCACATTGCGGCTGGCGGAACCATGACACACATGCCTGCAAATTTAAGAACAGCAAATGTCATGCGTGTGGAAAAATAGGGCACTTAGCATCAAACCAGATAAGTCGACCAAAACAATTAATTATTTATCAGATTCTGATGATTCTAACGATTTTTCTGTATATAGTATAACCGGAAGTAGTTCAAGTGGTGTTTAGTCCTTACCAGTTGAAATAGATGGTGTGAAGATGAATGTGACATGTGATACGGGGGCTCCGTGTACTTTGGTTCCACTGGCGCTATTCCGAAAATGGCATAGTAAAACGGTACTAAGACCGTGTCTAACCCCATATGTAAACTAGAGTGGAGATAAAATCGAATTATCCGGTGAGTACGATGCTTCAATAATGTATCAAGGTGTCACAAGAAAAGTTGTAGTTGTATTTACAAATACAAAAAATCGACCGTTGCTTGGTCGAACATTTTTGAGGGCTTTTAATTTCGAGTTGTGTCAAGTAAATAAAATTGGTATAGATCAAAATCTTTCTATAATCGCTAATCAAATTAAGAGTGAGTTTTTCCAACCTTTTAGTGATGGTTTAGGCCTTTATAACCGTAACAAAATTTCTTTATCTGTGTGCGAAAATGCGAAACCGCTATTTTGCAAGCCGCGTCCGGTGCCGTTAGCCTGGAAAGATAAAGTAGAGAAACAATTGAGAGATCTTATAGCCAGAAATGTTTTAGAGCCCGTAGATAATTCAGAGTGGGGAACACCTTTAGTCCCTATTTTAAAACCAAATGGTGAATTGCGCATCTGCGGTGACTATAAAGTTACCATTAATAAATTTTTAACAGATTTTAAATACCCGTTACCACGAATTGGCGAAATTTTTGCGGCTTTGCCGGGAGGCAAGCTTTTCACGAAGTTAGACTTGTCCAACGCGTACAACCAGTTAGAGCTAAGCGAGGAGTCACAGCTGTTGTGTACGTGGAGTACTCATATAGGTACCTTAAAAATGAAGCGCATGTTCTTTGGAATCAAACCTGCGGCAGCCATTTTCCAAAAAACAATGGAAAATCTACTTCGTGAAATTCCATGCGTTGTTGTGTATCAAGATGATATCACAGTAACTGGTAAAGACTTTCAGCAACACGTTGCAAATTTAAAGCGTGTGTTAGGTAAGCTAGAAAGTGCAGGCTTGAAAGTCAATTTGAGCAAATGTGAATTTTTTCAAAAGCAAATTAATTATTTAGGGTTCACTATAGATGAGAACGGATTAAAAAAGAATGAAGAACGTATAACTAGCGTACTAAAAGCACCAACTCCCAATACAATTTCAGAAGTTCGAGCCTTTCTTGGAATGGTAAATTATTATGCCAAATTCATTCCAAATTTTTCAAGTAAGATGTCACCTTTGTATGAATTGTTACAGAAGAACAAAGCGTTTTCTTGGTCACGCAAGTGCCAAGAAGCGTATGACCAAATAAAGAAAGACATAACTTCTGATCAACTGTTAACACATTTCAATCCAAAGCTGCCTATCATTTTAACTACAGACGCATGTAGCAATGCAGTCGCTGGTGTACTTTCACACAAATTTCCAAACAATGAATATAAGCCGATCGCTTTTGTTTCAAGAGCATTATCAAAGAGTGAAATGAACTACAGTACTCTTGAAAAAGAGGCTTTAAGAATAATTTATTGCGTTACAAAACTAAGACAGTATCTTCTGGGTACTCATTTCATTTTACGCACTGACCATAAACCGTTATTGTCAATTTTTGGAGATAAGGGCCTGCCAGTTATGGCAGCAGCTCGTATGCAACGATGGGCGTTCATTCTTTCAGGATTCAATTATTCAATTGAATATGTAAAAGGTACAGCAAACACAGCTGATAGCTTATCTCGAATGCCACAGCTAGAATATAATAAAAATTGCAAAGAAAACGGTTTAATAAATTTTGTTGAGGCAGAAAATTACTTAAATTTTGATTATACCACAATCGCTAAAGAGACGAGGCGAGACAGAATGGTACAGTAAGAAATTTAAAAGGCGACGAATTTCGTCCGTTTCAAAGCAAAAGCTTAGAACTTACTGTTGAATATGGTTGTGTACTATGGGGGTGTAGGACCGTCATACCTAAAAAGATTAGAAATCGTGTCCTTATAGAATTACACCGGTCCCATTTAGGTATTAGTAAAACCAAAGCTTTAGCAAGATCTTACGTCTGGTGGCCTAAAATCGAAAAATATCGAGACTTTAATTAAAAACTGCAATCCGTGTCAGGAGGTACAACCCAGTCCGGAAGCAAGTGCACTGATTCCTTGGAAACCGACCGAATCAGTTTGGAGCCGTATCCATATAGATTTTGCAGGACCTATTAAAAACTTTTATTTACTGATTATAATCGATTCACATTCCAAATGGGTACAAGTATTCTTAACTAATTAAATTACGTCGAACTTCACTATTAACAAGCTCAGGGAAATATTCTGTAGGTACGGTTTAGTTGACACACTTGTCAGTGATAATAGTCAGCAATTCGCGTCACTTGATTTCAAAAACTTTATGAAAATCAATAACATAAGGCACATTTTCACTGCACCTGGTCATCCAGCGACAAATGGTCAAGCAGAAAATTTTGTAAAATCAGTAAAAAAATCAATTTATGCACATTTAAAAGATAATATGAATTCAAACTTAGAAGTAGTTATAAACAGATTTTTATCTGACTATAGAAATACCAAACATTGCAGCACAGGCGAAACACCTTCAAAACTATTTTTTAATCGCACTCTAAAGACGCGTTTCAATTCTCTAAGACCACCTCTAACAAAAGAAAAAAATATTAAAAGTCAGCAATGAAATGTTCGAAACCATCACGGTAAACGCAATGTTGAGTTTGGAAAAGGTATTAATTCGTGACTACCGAGATCCAATTAAGCAAAATTGGACACGAGCTACAATAAAAAATCAGTTAGGGCCGAGATGTTATTGTTTCATCGTAGCTCATAATAATTGTGAAACAAAAAGGCATTTGGTTCAGATAAGAGAGTTTTCGGGTGGTGATCCAGATGGGGCCGAAGAGCATGAAGTCACCGAAGAGGCAAGAGCGAATTCTTCCCTCTCTGACGCACACACACATGAAAACGGAGGTAGGCATCACGTAGAAACTCCGGTAGGAGAAGTAGCAAATAGTAATTCGGTAGAACTACAAAATAATATAGAATTGCGGCCTAGAAAAGATGGCAAGGTAGTGAGGGGAAACCCCCCAGGCCCGGCATTTTTTAGGGGCCCGGGAATTTGAATAACTCGGAAAAAATTAACAGCGCCGCATAATTCGATTATTTTTGTACAACACTTGTCCCATATTCGTTCATGCTTGCCCTATAAATCGCAATTTCACCACGCAATATTTGAATATTCTCACCATACAATGACTTTTTATTCCGATAGCAACCATACAATCTATCCGAGTTTCCGACCGTAGTTTGTGTCTACGCTTTTTTTTACTTTGTTTCCGGTAAATATATAAACTAAACAGATAAAATAAGATAAACAAGATAAAAAGTGCACAAACTAGCTTCGTCGTTATTTCGAATCATCTCAAAGGATTGCAAAACGCTCTAGAAGAATTAACTAAATTCGATTTGACTACAGAAACTAGGAGTGATATAAACGGAGTCCTAATGTACATAACCAAGTTTGAGTGTATCCTCATGTCGTCGATTTGGTGCAAGATTTTGAGCTCCATCAATGAAAGAAGCGTTATTCTACAAGGCACAGACGTCACTGTCGATATTGAAGTAAAAAATCTTGACAGCTTACTCTCAGATTTATAAGTCATTCGTAACCAATGGGACAGCATTTTGCGTGAATGTGAGAACGTAGCCAGCGGATTAGATGTTTCAACATACTTCCCTTTAACCAGAAAGAACAGACTCCGAATATCTTCAGATGAACATCAACGAGATGCCATAACTGATTTCAAAAGGAACACATTTTTAGTCATAGTGGATTCAGTGATTTCAGGAATTTCTCGTCGATTTGAAGGCATGAAAAAGCTGAATACAACATTTGCTTTTTTATGGCAATTCCCAACGATGGAAGAAGACGAACTTCGAAATTATGCTACGATTTTTGTGAAAGTACATGAATTTGACGTAAAAAGGGTTTAGAAGATGAAATTTGAAACACATATACGAAACTAATTTTGAAATAGCCCTTACACCATTCAATTTGTTGAATGAAATTTTTTCTCAGGATTTACAAACGCTTTTTCCAAATATTTGTATCGCGCTGCGTTTATTTTGCACAATACCTGTCACAGTTGCTGGTGCTGGGCGCTCATTTAGTGTTCTTGCGAGGATAAAGAACTTTCAGCGCTCGTGCTCTGCACAAGATCGTGTTTCTGGGCTAGCTACTCTTTGTATAGAATCTCGTTTAGCAAGGCAACTAGACTACAATGCCTTATTTCGGAATTTCGCCGCCAAAAAATCAAGAAAAGTTAATTTATAAGTTTAGCCACATATGTATAAAACCTTCTTGTATACATGTATTACTTTTAAATAGAAAATGAGTTCACTAAAAAAAAAATACTTCATATAGGGGGCCCGGAAATTTCGATCCCCCCGGGCCCGGAAATCCTGTCGACGGCCCTGACTATGAAAAGAAATATTTTCCTAAAAAAAATTCCGCTATGTGGAGCTGAGATCGGGGCAATAAAAACTGAAAATCCTAATTATGGACCGATTTGGCTGATATTTAGCGTGTGTATTACTTAATCATTTTCCAAATGTTCAAAAAAAAAAATTGGACACGCTAGGTGGCGCGTGAGTCGCTCTATTTAAGAAATGCGAAGGTCTGTTTTCGGTGTCGATTAATTCGTTTTTCAACGAACTTCCCGTTGAGGTAGAATCTTGATATTTTCATCATCGGTTAGTTTTCTTCCCCCACGCAATATAACAAAAAAATAATTCCGATAGGTGGCGCACGGGTAGAGATATTTGAAAAGTTTCATTTCCAGAGATTTTGCTTTGGATTTTGAACTAACTTCCCGTTGAGCTGGGGTTTTGACATTTTCACCATTGTTCAGGTTTCGCTTACAATGCATTATACGAAAAAACAACTCAAAATATTGCTTTAATTGCAAAAGTCTCATTTATCGGCCTATCTTCCTTATTGCTCTCTGAATATTTCGTACACATGCTATAATGCGCTTTCAGCGCCATCTGCATATCAATATTCAGCATCGAAATTTCGGATTAGGATTTCACTTATTCGAACATGCGATCTTCAACGTCATCTGCATACATTTAGGCGCAGTCACCGTTGCACAAAGGAAAGATGATGAATTTTATATTGCTTAAAAAGAATAATTCTATTTATGTAACCATAGAAACACCGCGTAAAGCGTGCAAACATAGAAAATTACCGATTGCGTAAATGAACTGTCAACATTTTTATGGAACGAAGTTTACACAAATTCCGTAAACTTCCGCGAGGAGTTTAGTCTGTAAACACCTCGAAAATTTACCCAATTCGATGACGCTGTGCGACACGTAGTTTTTTAAAGCAGTCAATGCACACTAGACAAAAATAGAAGAATATGCTAAAAAATGGGTCAAAAATTACTTTTTTAATGGAAATTTCAAAATAAAAAGTATTCACATTAAATTATATATAGTGTTCATCTAACTGAGCTGTTAAATGTATACATTTACGCTTTCGTTAAGTTATATGGTTACATGAGTACCACTAATATGATACAGAATATCCGATTACAATCTTAGAAATTTTCACAGACTCACAACTAAAAAGTACAAAATAAAAAAAAAATAGTATACAAAATTTTTTTAATTTAAAATGTTTTTAAAATGAACTAAAAACTGGAAAATAATTTCCTCTCTGCCTACATAGATTCTTCACCACGCTTTTCCGGTACATTTGTGAGTGGGAATTCTTATTGGTATTAAATAGTACTTGGATTTTGAAATGTATAAAAACATTTGGCGCTTGCTATATCGTGAAAAGATGTTTTTTTTAGGAAAGCTCATATCGGTAATACGATTGTTAGAAATTAACGTGAACCATCTCTTCCGAATGCGCATAATATGAATTATCTTTAATTACTTGATTAACAATTTTACGTAAACGAGGTTGTAGTTACTTTTCTATAACTCACTTATATTAATTTTTTCATTTACATATGTTCTGAATAAATAAATTTCTTAAGAAAAGAAATAGATATTATTATTAATAAATAATAAATATTATTATTTCATTTCATTTCATTTATTTATTTAAAGTATTATTTATAATATTATTTGCAGTTAGCAGGAAGGCAGTGTCTCTAATTATCTGTCTCATTTGATCGATTCAGGCATGTATAGTTGTATGTAGAAATCATTAGGACCATCTGGATGATTTTAAAGGGCGATTTATTAAGCAATTGTACGTAGAAATCAGTAAGTGTTGACTGGAAAACATATATACTTCGAGTATACTAGATGCCATAATAGTTTTACTGGCGGAATGGACGCGATTCCGCGCAGCAACTAGATAGAGCTATTAGCATGTTGTTTCCTGCTGATTACTTGTTTATTTTAATTAAGGATATTATTAGTGGTGCTGGCGGAATGGACGCAATTCCACGCAGCGTTAAAGGGTTCAAATATTATTGAAATACTGACAAACAATAAGGGCAAGTGTTCATATTGTTCGTCAGCAGATTGCAAACATACAAGTATTGCATTTTGTATCGAGGCAAAATAGCATTATAAGCTGATACAGCTATATAAGTCGTTGTAGTATGAACACCAAATATTCAGAGGGTTGTTTTTTGCAAAGTTGTGACGACAAAGAGGTAATTGAAAGGGCACAAAGTGTCTGGACGTCCTAGGAGGAACAGCAAAATTCAGTCGGCTAACCAGGTCGGATGAGTCAATTTCACCAATAATCAGCTTATGGAGGAACAATACACCTAGTAATATCCTTCGATTTTCCAAAGAAGGTAAATTTAAGAGGAGAAGCCTATTTCTATGAGGAGGTAGATGAATATTTGGATTCCAATTAAGACCACGCAAAGCAAAAATCAAAAATTGCTTTTGTACAGACTCAATCCGATGTATATGAACTTGATATAAGGGACACCAGACACACGAGCAATATTCAAGTATTGGGCGAACCAGTGATGTGTAAAGGACTTTCGTGAGGCACGGGTCATCAAATTCTTTAGCCCATCTTTTAACAAAGCCAAGCACACCCATGGCTTTATTAGCTATAGATGAGATGTGCATATTAAAGCTAAGTTTAGGGTCGAAAAGAGCACCTAGATTAGTTACAACAGATATACGTTCCAAACGAGTGTCGTTTAGTAAATAGGGTACAAAAACCGGCTTTACTCGATGAAAAGTCATTAACTTGCATTTCGAGCTATTCAGGATTAATAAAGTAACTGAACACCAGCGGCGGAATGAATCCAAATCGGCTTGAAATAGATCCCCACGGGAAGGTACGGTGGGCGAATATGTGAAACAAAGTTTTACATTATCCGCATACATAAGTGTTCGGGAATGAGCGATGATTTGGGGTAGGTCATTAATGAACAGGGTGAAAAGCAAGGGACCTAAATGACTACCCTGAGGTACACCGGAAGTTACGTCAATGGAGGTAGACAGAGTATTTTTAAACAACACCTGTTAAGTTCTGTATGTAAGATAACTAGTAAGCCATATTAACAATTGATGTGGAAATCCCAATAAGTCAAGTTTATGAATTAAAAGCGCATGGTTGACAGAGTCGAAAGCTTTGCTGAAATCGGTGTAGACCACATCCGTTTGGTTACCTTTAAAAAAACCGTTCATAACAAGAGAGGTGAACTCAAGCAAGTTAGTTGAGGTTGATCGTCGGGGCACAAAACCATGTTGACACGGCGATAGTAAAGAACTACACCCATATTGCAATTGGCGTGTGATTATTTGCTCAAAAGCTTTAGGAATAGCTGAGAGCTTAGCTATACCCCTATAGTTTTCAATATTTGACCTACTACCTTTTTTATGTAAGGGTATAATAAAAGATTGCTTCCAAAGTGTAGGGAACGCCGCAGATTCAAGAGATAGTCCAAACAGTTTAAAAATCGGGTTGGTTAAATGTGTGGCACAGTAACTCAGCACACAACTGGGAACGCCATCCGAGCCAGGGGAAAATGTAGGTTTCAATGCCAGAAGGCATTGTAGAAGGGTATTTTTATCTAAAAGAGGTATGTGGATGCTATTAGAACTATCTAACTTATGAGGGTAGGGACTGGACTGGAACCTATTAGATGTGGAAGTCGACTTAAATAATTCTGCAAACAATCCAGAAATGTCATGATCCGAACTGGCACTCTTAGATCCAAGGAACAAGGAAGATGGAAATCCAGTAGTTTTCCTTTTTGAATTGACAAAATTGTACAACCTTTTCGGTTATTAAAAAATTGGGTTTTACATCTCTCTAAGCAACCTTTATAGCACTGTTGATTGAGCAACTGAAGGTTGGAGCGCGATACCAAATATTTGGAATAATCAGCAGATGCTCCTGTTCGCTTAAAACGCTTGTATTGTCTAGAATTAATGTTGCTGAGTCTCACAAGCTGTTCTAGCGAAGAGGGACACAGCTGTCGAAAAAACCGTTAAGAGAATTGTAGAAAATGGAGGTTGCCGACTCGATGTCTTTACAAGCATAGAGATCCGTCCAGTCGTGGTTGGCAAACAACTCATTAAGCTTGACAAAGTTCGTTTTATAGAACCATCTCGTACTAGGGGGGGTGACTACTATACGCAGCACCAAGCCCCCCAGTTTGCACAATGTCCAAAGCTATCTCAAGCGTAGGATGTAGTGTATCTTCAGGAACGGATAACGGAGCAATTCGTTTAAGAGCGACCCCAACGGAGTCGTCCACAAATACCAGATCCAGTATTTTATCTTTAGAATTTTGTACGTTATTGATTTGTACAAGAGAAGTGTCCGAAAGGTCATTGAGGAAATCATTCTGAGTGATAGGAGTTAAAATGTTTGAGTCGTTTGTGCCGACCCAGCTAATTAAGGGCAAATTGAAATCACCAAGCACCAAAAGGCGATCTGTATCTCGTAACTGACAATACAAACTTCTAATAACTGAGTTATGCTGATTATATACAATCAGATTCGATTGAGGCGGTATGTACGAGCAGGAGATAAATAAGCAGGAACCAGGCATTGAAACTTTAACTGCAATGACTTCAATATCGGGCACATTGTCTAAGACAACCAACTCAGATGAAAGACTTGAGTCAACAGCTATGAGGACGCCGCCTGCCCTAGTTTCACGATTACGCCGATAAACGACATAATTGTTGCAGAAAATCTCAGAATTAAAATTATCTGGTTTTAACCAGGTCTCTGTAAAAGCAATTACATGGGCAGTAAAAGTCAAGCTATTTAGAAAAATTTTATTCAGTTTGGAACGGACATTTTGGTAATGGGCAACAAAAGTAGAGAAGGAAGTTAACTTATTCGGTTTTTTGAAGCAGAATCAGTTTTCTGTTTGTCTGTGTACAAATGTAGAACAGAGTGTTTAGGCCAACATGCAGGGTCAAGTACCCTGTCGAAAAATAAGTCAGGAACTGAGACTTTGAAAGATGAAACTTCCCTTTCATACTTGAAGTTAAATTTGTAGACACTGATGTTGCTTGTAGGGGTAACACCAAGTTTGGAGCAAACGTACATTTTGATATCTGTTCGAGTCAACGACGGCAGCAGCCTTGAAACAAAAATAGCCCTTCGCGGAGGAACTCCACTGACCATCCTGATAACATCGGTTTGCGGGGCCGGGTTGGGCGAACGCCCTGACGCAGACTCGAGATTTACGGCAGAATTCCTATCATCGGAGTTGTTGGTATTGTCTCTATCACGGGTGCGCCTGTTTCTTAACGGCACAGTTTGCTACTCACCATTTGCAGTAATAGCGGATTGAGTGGACGGTTCAATGTTGTTTTCAGCTGTATTGGCGGATTGAGGTTGCGGTATAATGTTTTTATCAACAGCAGAAACAGCAGAACTATCCGACGTAGATGAACGGATGCAATCGGCAGTTGAAAGCACAAGAGGAGGTATAATGGGCGTAACAGCACCATCAGTAGGCTTACGAGGAGGAGGGATAGAAGAGAGGGAACCCGAACCACTAGGTAGCGGCGAAAAAGAAAAAATATCGGCTTCGGTAGAGGTTATGGTAGTGGGTGAAGCACCGGAGCTAACAACAGCAGTTTTTAGCGCACTAATTTCCGCTGCCAAGTTAGTAATTAATTTATTATTTTTTTTGGCACTACCTTTGTTCTTCACCTTAACCTTTTCTTTCGCACTACCTTTTCTTTTACACTAGCTTTGCTTGTGTTTGTGGATTCACTTCCATCGGATTTTATAATGATGTTCTTGAGATCATTAATTTGAGAGGCTAAATCCTTAAATCTAATCTCGAAAGCAGTCATGATCGCCTCAAGACCAAGCTTTTGAGAGTCGACGACCGATTCCAGCCCACTCGAAATTTTTTCCAGTCCATTGACACAATCACATTCCGCCATTGGGCCTTCACAACAGGAGCGATGGAAACGTTTTTTGCAAAGACCGCTACACGGAACCATTAGAAGTTCAGATCTTCCAAAATGTTTATCACATTTTCCACAGTAATCATCCATGATAAAATAGCAGGCAATAAATAAAGTGAAAAAGTGTTATTCTGGAACTCTGAACAACTAAGACAACGATTGCACGGATGGCAAGCAGTGAACACAGGCTCGGAGGCAGTAACAAAACAGAGTGATTTTTAAATAGGGAAGCACTTTGTTATTAAAAATTGCATTACTTGCCACCATTTTTTTATGTAGGATGTATAAGTATTTTATAATTAGGTAGGTAGAAGTGGCTGCCGCAAAGGCACACCTAGGCCAGTAATAAAAGGCCCGTTGTGATACCACCAAACACTAGGAAAGTCAGTCCCGGGGCCCGGCCATATGGAAAATCCCAGTGCTGTCGGGACTCTCCATATAGCCGAAACCCGGGACTGACACTCCTAACCGACACCGCTACCCCTCCTCGAACCATTTTGATAACTTGATGAAGGCCATCAAGTCCTTTATGTCTAGCTCCGCGACCTGGCTTAAGCTAACCAGGAAGGGAACTCCCAGAGAGCGCCTTCTCGCTCCGCTTAAGGCCGGGCAGTTGCAGATGAGGTGCTCCACCGTTTCCTCTTCCTCATCATCTTTGCAACTCCTGCAGCATCGTCGGTAGGGAACGCCTAGCCTTGCTGCGTGCCTACCAATAAGGCAGTGCCCGGTTAAAACATATTTTATAATTAGCAGGCAATAAGTTAGTGGGGGTGGATCAAAGTGGGATTTTTCAAAATTTGCCCCTACCCAAAAGTTCCACCCAAATTGGGGGACATCAGAACTCGTTTAATATGGTCCCTTCGGCAAAGTTTCTTTTTTTGACCCCTAGAGTATGATTTTCACAGAGCAATGGACGATTTTTTTGCCTCCCCAAAAATCGACCCGGCCTACTATTCATCCATTTACTTATCTATCTATCTATCCATTTTTAGAATTATTGTCTGTCTGTTTGTCCGTTTGAACGTAAGGATCTCGGAAACTAAGAAACGGATTTTATTGAGACTTTTTCTGGCAGCTTGAAGCTTAGAATTAGCCCTAATCTATGTTTTATTAAACTCGCCCAATAAACAAAAAAGAAATAGTCATTTTCACGTTGTTTGTCAAAAAAATAACAAAGCATGCCTGTCACAAATGTTTGTTTAGCATTTTTTTCAATTTCAGCTAAATCAAAAATCATTTGCATCGTGGCGTACCAAAAAATTTCGAAACTAAATTTTTAAATCAATTCATCCATTCAGTTATCTATACTGGAATAAAACTCTAGAAAAGTTGTGTCTGCACATTGGAAATTCCTTGGCTAAAATTACTGAAAGTGACCTAGGGAATGTTATAGCGTTCATCTGATCTACTGTTATATTTTTTGTCTCTATTTTTATCAATGAGGGTGGGTATCAAAGTAGCAGCTGATGAGGTACTGAGGTTAAGGAGATGGAAGGAAGGAAGTATTTCGGAAAAACTCGACTGGAATTGCCAACAGAGATAGGGGCTTAACCCAAACATATGTGACAGAAATTGATATGACATAGGAAAGAAAGCCGAGGAAAAGAGGTTTATGAAGAGGAATTGGAACCGAGAGTAAGGTTGGCAAAAGCGAAAAAATTGTTTCAATAGAAATTAGTGTAGTATATCAGAGCAAGTCACCAACAACAACAATAAAGACACACGCCGACTTTAAATGTTCGGCTGTGGAATGTACAAATTTTTGCTGACTCGACGTATTTCTAAATGCGTTCACCTTCTCACGCTGCCCTAAATGCATGATCGACTCAAGGTACATATTTATTTATTTATTTAATACAGTCTACAGGAGTACTTACAGATTAATTACTAGTTTAAAGCAATGAATAAGTTTAATTTAAAGATATAAATACTAGCATTGAAATCTATTAAATGTGCATACTTATTACAAAGACGTATACATCGCGAAATCGGTTCATTATAACCATAATTAGTCCTATGTGACGGTTTTGCTCGGATTGCAAACTCAAAAGTTTGACCGACCAAATTTTGCGGGTAAAAGAAAAGAACGAGAAAATGTGGTATTAATTTAAAATATTTAATAAGTATATTCACGAATATACAAGTCACATTAATTCAGCGATTAACTATATATATTTATAGGTTACCTTTGTGTTATAATGAATCCAAGTGAACCGTAAGGATTGGAAAATTATTAACATCTAGTTGGTGTCGTGCGGTTTATTTATTCTTGCGATGTTTTAGCAGATATAAGTTAAACCGTTCGACCAACTCTGTTAACAAGTAAATGAAAGGTAAATACGAGGGCGCCCTTATAAGTTTAAGGTTTTAGGCATCTGGCCTAAACAGTGACGTTTCAATAAGTAATCGATTATTCCTTAATTCACGTGAGATGGTATTAAAATTTATTAAACTGAGAAGTTCATCACAGTCAATCCATCGATTCACTAAATTATAAGCAAACATTAGTGAAAAATAAATTCTGCGATCTTCCAAGGATTGCAAGCCAAGAAGTTTCCGCCTGCTGTCGTACGACGGCATATCGCAAGGCCAGTTTAATTTAAATAATGCAATCCTGGTAAAGCTTCTTTGAACTCGTTCAACTTTGCTAATATGAGATGGATAGTATGGGCTCCACACAACACAACAATAGTCCAGATGACTCCTTACTAAAGAGATGTATAGAGACTTCAATGTACAAGGATCCTTAAATTCTTTCGAATTCCTTCTAATGAAACCCAGCATGGATTGTGCTTTTGAAAGAACAACATCAATATGTCTACTGAACGTCAGTTTCATATCGAAAATCACTCCGGAATCTTTAATCTCCTCCAAACGGCTTAAGCTAAAGTTATTTATTGAATAAACAGACGTAAGAGGACTAAGTGTTTTAGAGTAAGAAACGACATTGCATTTGCTCGTATTAAGAAACAGATTATTGGCAGAACACCACCGCTGAAATATCTCAAGGTCAGATTGTAGATTTAGACAATCACTTGGACTACAAATCTTCATATAAAGTTTAACATCATCAGCAAACATAAGGCACTTTGCAAACTTGAAGTGTTGTGGTAAGTCGTTAATAAAAAGAATGAAAAGCAAAGGTCCACAATGAGTACCTTGAGGGATTCCAGACCAAGCACTAACAACTCTGTCAGATTTAGTTGGGCCAATCGTAACTAAAAGCTTTCTGTTCACCAAAAAACTTTCGAAGAACTTCAGAAGCGAACCTGATATTCCATATAAGGAGAGTTTGTGGAGTAAAACAGAATGATTGACTTTATCAAAAGCTTTAGAAAACTCCGTATATATTACGTCCAATTGATATTTTTGCTCCAGCGCATTAACAATTTGGTTCGTAATAATTAGAAGATTGGTGCAGGTGGATCTACCTGGGAGAAAGCCATGCTGAAATCGGCTAAAGAGATCTATAGAATACTGGTAAAGTTTATTATTCAAAATATTATCGAATATTTTGGCAAATGTACATTGTTTTACAATGGGTCTATAGTTTTTAATGTTGTTACGATTACCAGACTTATATGTTGGCGAGATTGTACAAATTTTCCAAGAATCGAGAAAAATGCCTTTTTTTAGGCACGCATTGAAAAGCAAGGACAGTGGAAGACTGATAGCATCACTAAACCTTTTTATAAATACCGGAGCAAATCCTTCAAGGTCTAGACTAGTACTAGATGTCAAGTTTGATATTGCTTGTGAGACGTCGTCTGAAGAAATATCAAAGACTGAAATAGAATTTAAGCTGTCAATCGGATCGAAAAATTCAGAGCCAATATCAGGAATCCAATCACTGTTCTCATATACCTCTTGAAAAAACTCTGCAAAGAGATTGCACGCTTCCAAGGGATTTTCCGATACCGCACCATTATACTCGAGACTAGTAGGAAAACCATTAGTTTTCCGTTTATTATTTATAAAAACCCAAAACTTCCTTGGGTTGCTTTAAAGGTCCAACTCCACATTAGATATGTAACGATTGTATAAAAATTTGTGAAGACAATCGTACTCTTTTTTTAAATTAGTAAGGCGAAGGTAATCTGCCGCAGAATTCGACAGCTTAAATTTTTTATGAGCTTTATTCTTTAAATTTTTTAGATGACATAACCTAGTATTGAACCACGGCGGCTTATTGCGTGAAACAGACTTTTTTGCAGGGACAAAGTTCGAAATGCAATAAAGTAACTTATTTCGAAATAGTTCATATGAATCACATGGATTATAAAAAGAGTTAAGAATGGACCAATCGACAGAATTAAGAACATTATAGATAGCGTAAATGTTCGCTTTAGCAAAGCCATAAACTATTTGCGAGGCAGCGCTGTTCGATGCAAAATTGTAGAACTTTGTTATGGTTTGCCTTCGATTAAGTCATTTTTGGTTCATGGTGATTGGGCATTACTCACGGGGTTTTTAGTTGACAGTTTAGATTCACGCTCCGGTTCGACTTTTTATCGATTGTTTTCTTGAGTTGGTATGGTTATGCACAGCTGGCAACACCAAATTTTCCCATGGAATGGAAAGGTACCAATAACGGAACTTTTAATTTCCATGAAAATAAGTATGTGGTGTGTTCCTGGAGTGGCCGGGGTAAACTGCGGGCGAAATTATGGATGCTTGCGGGCGCCCGTGAATGTGTCAGCAAAGGGGGAATAGACCTATTGGTGTATCATTTTTGGGTATGAATTTATCTTTGTATGCGAAAAATGTATTGGGCAGGGTATGATTGACAGTTGAATATGATTCTTTTTGTAAGGGACTGGTAGGTCAAACGAATGTAAACAAATTAATTAACCCTATGGTATAGGACATGTTCATGGGTTCTTCACTATTAACAATAAATTAACCCTATAACATCCGCAATTTTAGAGAGAAAACAAAAAAAAAGTTTTGTTCGGTTACAGTTACCAATAAAACACTTTAAATGCTACAAATTTGCTACATAATTAACTATCATTTTGGTTTGGTCATTGAATTAAAGATAAAATACAAATAGTGAAAATTTAAAACAAAAAAATTAATTAACCAATTTTTTTATTGTAAAAACGCTTCAAGTCGGTTAAAGATTTTTCAATCGGACATTATACTCTGCTTTCGAATAAGAGCCACGTCAAATTCAATCATACCTTGCTTGCCAAAATTCATTTCATTAACATTGAAGTGACTAATCGGATTTGGAGTATAAAATGTTTGCAATTCCCCAATCCAGCAGTTTCGGGTTACACGGGGCACCCAGGGAACACACCATCCACATGACCCGGACAGCAAAAATTTTGCGCGCGCAAACAGGTGCGTGCCTCAGGACTCGAATCCTAATACGATAGCAGTAAATTTTACTACTTACTACGCTTTACCCAAAATCTACTACTTTTCTGTCTTCTTAAGGAAATACTGCGTCCAAAAACCGGGCAGAACATTGTGCTTATGAAGTTGGCAATAGACTTTTCTTGCTTCTTTCGGACCCAAAACCACGGAAGAAATGTAAATTATCCAATTAATTTTACCAGGATTAAATTCTCAACAAAAAGGTAGTAAATAATTTTCAATACTTAATTTAACCTTGTTCTCATTGTTTTGCTCTATTAATAATAGCAATAGTAATAAAATTCTCCTATAATGTTTTTTATCGATTCCCGAATTTAGTAATTATCCATCTTTTTTTTCTTGTAATAATTAATTTTCCCTTTTTACATAAATATTTTTTTTGTATTACTTACTTCATTTTATATAAATTGGTACTTTTAAGAAAAACGTAGTTTCGAGTCCTGATGGTAATAGCCGTTTGCACCACGCGACATGGCAACCACCAACCAATCAGAGTGCGCCACCTGGCAACAACCAGACACCCCATGACAGATAGCGGAACTTTTCCATTGCACAGTCGCAGTGAATTCAAAAACTAATAAAGGAATTTGTTCGACGCCATGATGGCTTCGACCGAACCGAGCAAAGTTTAAAAGTTGTATCGTAGTTGAAGCGGTCGGACGTGTCACGGGAGAAAAATTAAAGTAAGAACAAAAAAAAAAAGGAAAAAAATATATATATATGTACATCGAAATTAAAGTGTGAAAAGTGAAAATTATAGACTGAACCTAAGTGAACCAAAATATATTGAACTAAAGTGAGAAAAAGTGGAAATAATAAGGATTTTTCCGTTTACGTTCCTATTTGTGTCGCAAATGTTCTAAACTTCGAAGTTTAAGCGGGAAACAGAATCGGTCCGCCAATACGTCAGTTACGCACTGATCCTGCTGAACGCTTTGGGATGTGCGCGACGTTTTCGATACATTTACGACCACGACCCAAATAATTCTCCGGTACCAAAATTTCCAAAAGTACCATTTTTGACAAAAAAATACCATTTTATTCCAAACGTTCCCACTTTTATATGTATATATTAGCTTGGTAACCTAATTTAACCTCGAAAGAACGTAAAATTGAAAAACAAAAAAAAAATTTAGAAACTCAGGCAGGCTCTGCAATTCAATTTTTAAGAATTTCATATTACAAATCCACAATCGTCCAGTGTAGGCGTTAGTGGCCAACACCAACATCGCAAACACCTTCTACAGCTGCATAATTATTTCTCAGTCCTATGCAATTAGGCGGATTTTCGTTACAACAGAGTAAGCTGTACCAACCACCTATTTCAGCAGGCGCTGCACACAGGCGCTTGCGACAACAGCTCTAGAGGCGCACTCCGATAGCGCTTGCAGCAACAGCCACTACAATGCCAATAACAATAACCACAGCGCGTAGCCAACGCGCAACAACAGCAACAGCGCACAGCCAACGTGCAACAACAACAATAAATACAGCATAACTAGCCAATACCAACCACAGTGAGGCCGCCTTAATATAGGCCCACAGCATCAATAACAACAACCGCGCGCAGCCAGCGCCAACAACAACAATTAACAGCAGCAGCAACCACAGTGAGGCCGCCTCATATAGGCCCACAGCATCAATAACAACAACCGCGCGCAGCCAGCGCCAACAACAACAATTACCAGCAGCAGCAACCACAGTGAGACCGCCTTAATATAGGCCCACTGCAACAATAACCGCGCGCAGCCAACGCGCAAATACAACAACACAGGCTAGAAAAACCACAGTGAGGCCGCCTCATATAGGCCCACAGCAACAAAAGCGCGCAGCCAACGCGCAACAACCACAACTACCAGCCACAACAATTAGAAGCGCCAATAAGCGCCAACAGCAGCGCCAACAACAACAATTAACAGCAGCAGCAACCACAGTGAGGCCACCTTAATATAGGCCCACTACAACAACAACAGCGTGCAGGCAAGCGCTAACAACAACATCAGCGCGTAGCAAGGGACAACAACAACAAGGCTGATATAAGCGCCAATAACAACAACAACAGTGAGGCCGCCACATATAGGCCCACTGCAACAGTGAGGCCGCCTCGTATAGGCTCACTACAAGGGCAACAACAACAAGCGCTAGCAACAGCAAGCGCCAACAATATCAAATCGCGACAACAACAAGCGCTAACAGCAAACAAGCGCCAACGCCAATAACAACAACAATAACAGTGGGGTCGCCTGGCCAAAGGCCCACTGCATCGACAACAAGGCGCACATAAGCGCCAACAACGACAACAAGGCGCATATAAGCGCCAACAAAAACAACAGCGCGTAGCAAGCGCCAACACAACAACAACAATTATCAGTGGGGTCGCCTGGTCAAAGGCCCACTGCAACGCGCAACAACCACAACTACCAGCCACAACAATTAGAAGCGCCAATAAGCGCCAACAACAACAATTAACAGCAGCAGCAACCACAGTGAGGCCGCCTTAATATAGGCCCACTACAACAACAACAGCGTGCAGGCAAGCGCTAACAACAACATCAGCGCGTAGCAAGGGACAACAACAACAAGGCTGATATAAGCGCCAATAACAACAACAACAGTGAGGCCGCCACATATAGGCCCACTGCAACAGTGAGGCCGCCTCGTATAGGCTCACTACAAGGGCAACAACAACAAGCGCTAGCAACAGCAAGCGCCAACAATATCAAATCGCGACAACAACAAGCGCTAACAGCAAACAAGCGCCAACACCACCGGCAACAACAACAACAGTGAGGCCGCCTTCATATAGGCCCACTGCAACAACACCAACAGCATTACCAACAACAGTGAGGCTGCCACATATAGGCCCACTGCAACGGCAACAACAACTACTAGTTACGACGACAACATCAGTGGGGCCGCCTTACAAAAGGGCCACTGCACCAGCAACGACAGCAACATAAGCGCGCAGCCAACGCGCAACAACAACAATTACCAGCATCAGCAACCACAGTGAGGCCGCCTTAATATAGGCCCACTGCAACAACAAATACAACAACACCAGATAGAACAAAAGCAGGGGCCACCACGTATGTATACGCCCGCGGCAGCAACAACAACAAATACGACAAAGAGCAACAACGACTTATTCGGTGAGTCCGTGCCAATTGGCACGTTAAATTAGTAATAGATTTTGATTATATAAATAATTTTTCTTAATTGAACTTGAGACTAGGAAAATAAAATTTAACGTAAATAATAAGAAAAGAAAATGTTTTAAATCAAAATAAAGTAAAGTGAACATAAGGGGGGGTTAAAAAATTGAATTGAAGTAACGTAAAATAAGAAAAGCTAAATGAAATGTAAACAAAAGATAGGAAATTAAGATAACTTTAGTTTTGTACTATACTTAAGGCAGTCAAAATCTAAATTAAAATAAGTTTAAGGGAGTTAACTTAAAGTTAAAATAAATATAAGGGAGTAAAACTTTAAATTAAAGATAGGAAAGAAAGTTAATTAAATAAACATAAGGGGATCAGACATTCAATTATAAGTAAAAGTAAAAGAAAAGAAAAAAAATGTAAAAGCTAACGAGGGGAAATGTAAACTTTAAAATTTAAACTAAAAACAATAATAATAATAACAAATAAATCAAATCGAAAAAAGGAAAATTATTTCTTATAACTAAATAAATACTTTAACTAAAAGAAGAGGATAAAATAAATAAAGGCCACTATAAAATAAAATTATAAAATAACTTACACCAAACAAATCAACTAATACTGAAGGTACAAAAAAAAAGGGGAATTAACAAATTTAACAGAGGGAAACATTTTTTTTCTGAAACTTTTTTTATTAAATAAACCTTTCTTTAGTGTGCTTTTCATGTGAAACTCGTTCAGTTGCCCTTAAATTGAACATATATATATACATGTACATACATGGGGGAGGGTAGGTGACAGGTTCTTTGAAATTTACATATAATTATAATTATATATTTTGCTGTCTTAAAGGGAGAGTATGAGAAATATGATTTATAAATAAATTTGTTAATAAAAATGGGAATGCTGACGTGTAATTTCATTATTTAGAAGGTATAGGTAGTTTGAGTAAGGGGCCATCGAAATACAGGTGCGTCGATGGCCATGGATGAGGGTGGGCCAAGCACCGGGCGCTGCAACAACACCCGCGGCGCCCCTTTATGTTGTTCGGCCTTATTTTTTTTATTATTTCAGCCGTTGTAGCCGGTCGTTTCCGGCTCCTTTAAGTTCAAATTTTGGTTAGTTTCAGTTATTTTCATTTTCAATTTTAAATTCAAGTTTCCTTTTTCAGTTAGTTTTCAGTTGCCTTTTTTTTTTGATTTAAACGGTTTTTTTTGTGTTTTTTTTAAACTTATTCAAATTTTCAGTTATATTCGAACGTTATTTTAAAATTTTTTTTTGCCTTTGAGTTGCCAGTTAATTTTTTTTAATTTGAATTTAACCGGCCTCAATTTTTTTCTGGATTCTTTTTTTTGAATTGTAACGGTTTGTCCGTGGCATCCGGGTTTAACCGGATGTTCGTTTCTATGTTAGTTTCTGCGTTTGAAAGGCATGATAGGAATTTTTCTGTTTATGGCGCAGGACAGTAAGGTTGGCAAGAACCCACCCCAGCCGACAATGACTAGCCACAGTGCACCACTACATCATGCCGACCGCCTTCCTTACTGCTCCATTTTAGATGCGTTAAAACCATAACAGATGGCGCCCAACGTGGGGCCTGAAGCGCTGATCTCGATGGCTTTTCTGGTCAGCTTGTGAGGTTTCACCATCTCATAAGTCCCAGGTAGGCAGGCCCAGGAGCCGCCACCTGCGTTGCGATGGGATGGTGAGACTGATCAAGTTGTCTGGATTGGTCTTCGTTGTCAGTAGCTAAGGGCTCCACGAGACTTTACGTCATGTCCACCGGAAGTTTTGCATTTCACCCGGCGAGGCAGTGCTAAACGCACTTAGTTTTTTTGTAGTAAACATTTTTTTTTTTGTCCCGGGTCTGTTTGTCCGATGTCGGCTTCGGGAAATATATATAAACATGTCCGCTAAGTGGGGTTTAGATTTTTTTGTAGGGATTATTTAGTTCTTTTGTCTTCCTTTTTTTTTTTTTTTTTGCCGAACGTGTTTGTCCTTTTGCGTTTTATGTTTTAAAGTTCATTTTTTTTTCCAATTTTCTTTTTATTATTTTGCTGACCCCAACTAATCCAACCAGTCTCAGGGCGACTAGTCTCAGGACAACCCCTGCATTGCGGTTGGATAAGCTGGGATCTTTGGCGATCTATCTTGGCTTCGCAAGTCTGGGGAAGCGGGTCCCAACCGCACCTTTCATTGCGGCGAAGTTAAGAAATTTCCATTTTCAAACCATAATTTTTTTTTTCGTTGTACGATACGCTTGCACGCTTCGCAAGTCTGGGGAGACAGGTCGTATCCGCTCCTTTCATTGCGGCGGAGTTAGTAAAAGTGTTGAACCAACAAATTTTTATAAATAAATTTAATTTTGTTTTGGCTTCCAATATTCCTGCCTGTCTCAGGGATGGCAGTCCCGAAGACAGCGCCTGCTTTACGGTCAGGAGTACTGGGACCCAAATAGTATGCATTTAATAAAGTTAGTTTTTTTTTCTTAAGTACGCCAACATGTCTCAGGGAGATGGGTCTCAGGACCACCCTTGCATTGCGGTTGGAGGTACTGGGTTTTTGTAATTGCTTTAATATTTTCATTTTTCAGTTTCCGCACTCCGCATGTCTGGGGAGTCGGCTCAAACCGTTCCTTTCATTGCGGCAGAGTAAGCGGAAGTGCTTTTGCTAAACTAAATACTTTTTTTTGTTGTAACCTTAACTGGTCTTCAGTGGGCCAACCAGTCTCAGGGTGATTAGTCTCAAAGACCACCCCTGCATTGCGGCCTGGCTTACTGAAACCCAGTTGGGAAAATTAAAATATACCTATATAAAATTTAAAATTTGTTTGTTTTGGGGACCAGTTCGTAACCAGTCTCAGGGCGATCAGTCTCAAAGACGACGTTTAGTTTTGTTTTTTTTCGTTTTATTTACCTATGCCTTTTAATGATGGGAGGTCAGCATTCCCATTGAACATTTAAATACATATATTTTTCAACCCACACACACACTTGCATTTCATTATATTTTGATACGTTTGTTTATTAACCAACATTTTTTTTCAGCATATTTTTGTATATATATATTGCGCTATTTTTTACGGTTGGTTCGATACGATTATCGAATCATATATAGACCTTGCATTTTTCGGTATCGTGTGATCGTAAATAAACTTAATTTTTTTTTTACTTTTTTTTCCCAAAACGTCTTTGTATAGGGTAGAAAGGGGGTGAATCTAAACTGTCGACCCTTGTCCCAATTGCCCTTGTAACCTAAATTTTCTTTTGTTTATTGTGCTGCTTATCGAAGCAAGCACACTACCGGATTTGACACTAAATTTTCTCTCGATTTTGACACACGGATTTTCTTGGCATGGACGCGCAGAAGGAGGGTATGGTTCTCCGAAGCTCCGGACGCGGGAGTTGGGGCAAACCAAGAGGCGGTAGAGGAGCGGTTTCAATGCAACCAACAAACCGGCCTTTAGTGATGCACTCTCCAGTAGGTGCCTTCGGGGCATCCGAGCCGACCAGAATGAGTTTGACTCCTGGTCCCAATCAGAAAGCTGATAGACCAGGCAGCAATAATGGCCATGACACATCTATTGGAGTAGGACCATTGGAGAACCTATACGATTCTGCGAATAACTTGTTGGCAGGCACACAGGAGGAAGCTGGAGCTCAGTCAGGAATCCATATGCCTCCCAACAATTTAGGTGGTGGAATCCCTCCTCAACCGCAGAACCGCGTTGCTCCTGCAGAGGACTCATGGGTGCATGTACTACATCAGCTGTTCAGGACCTCTCAGGAAGAAATGAGGAACGAAATGAGGACAATCAGACAAAACATGGATGTGCTTCGCGACACGGTAAGATCTTCACAAGGCCCGAGTCATGCCAGGAATAACTATAGAGATGAAAGAAACCAAGCGCCAACTTTCGTAAACAGCCACGCTAATATCGTTTCTAATAGCATGGCGGTGAAACCTCAGGACTGGAAGGTGTCCTTCGATGGCACGGGAAGCGTGGCAGACTTCCTGTTTAAGTTGGATACTTTATGCGAGCGAACCCAATGTTCTTGTGAACAGATCATGGCCAGCTTCCATTTATTTTTGGCAGGACGTGCTGAAGAATGGTATTGGCTGTTTACGAAGCAAAACCCAACTGCGACCTATGACTTTTTGTGCTATTCTCTAAGGAGGGAGTTTGGCACCCTAAAAAGCGACCATGAGATAATGATGGACATATCTATGCGAAGGCAAAAGCCCAGCGAGACGTATGATGTGTTTCACACGGATATAGTGGCATTGAATGCACGGCTTAGGGAGCCAATGTCGGAGGCCCTGCTAATTGATATCATAAAAAGAAATGTCAACAGCAGTTTGAAGCTGATGCTGTTTAACGCGGGGGTGAGAACATTGCACGATCTTCGTGATGTTGCTCGAAAAGGGGAGCAGGTACTTAAGGAAAGCAAAATCCTGGGAGCGACATATACGGGACGGCACGTAAATGAAGCTCGAACAATAGCACCCGACATCAGGATTGAGGGCGAAGACGGCGAAGTGGACCCGCAACTCGAGGCTTTAGAGTATCGGCGTTACCGAAAACCGGACTATTCGGGCATCCAATGCTGGAATTGTCAGAGCATGGGGCACTCCTACATTTACTGTGAGGAACCTGTTAAGCAACCATTCTGCTTCAAGTGCGGTCAGAGGGGAGTGTTGACTCCGAAATGTCCAAAAGAACATCGGAGACAGGGAAACCTGTACCCGAGCGAGAAGATGGGGGAAACTCGTTCGGTGCCATAGCCCCTATATCAGCCAGTACACCAGGAGTCGCCTCGTGTACTGAACCAAGGGGTAGGTCCCGCGCAAACAGTGAGTCGAATGGAAGTGGTGAGCTTCCGGAGGCTACTGACACCCTGGCGAAGGACTACCCAAACATCATAGTAACTTTTCCTGATAGTACAGATAGTTCCGATTCGGATGGTCCAGTGTCTTCACCTAATATGGTGAAACCAGTTTGTATCTTAAAAAGGCATAGTAAGGATGTCGCTTCCCAAACGCAAATACCACCTAGTTTGGGGCATAGAGTCAACAACTACGAGCTGGTCAGGTCCAGAATATTCCAAAATGACACGGATTCATTTGTGTCTGAAAATATTTTGAAATGTAGGATGAGGTATCGTAGCCGGGTTCAGGAGCGTAAACTTTTGCAAAGCACTACGTTGATGATTACTGAGGATGAAAGACCTTTAGTACGTGTGCAAATTGAAAATAGTTTTCTGATAGGATTGCTGGACTCGGGTGCGAATGTCTCCATCCTCGGCAAAAATTGTCAGAAGTTTTTGGACACAAATGGACTTAAGTACCACCCATTACAGGCTTTTGTGTATACAGCGGGTGGCGGCAAACAGAAAATATTAGGTTCTATTTCTTTACCAGTGACTTTCAAAAACACAACCAAAATTATTCGTTTCTATCTTGTTCCTTCCCTTATTCAAGAAGCCTACTTCGGAGTTGACTTCTGGAGAGCTTTCGCGTTAGCTCCTGAAATATTTCCAAGTATAGCATGTTTAGAGGTTGTCGAAGAAAAGGGAGAGGAACATAATTACCATGATTTGACACACGCCCAAAAGACCAAACTGCAAAGGGTAGTAGACATGTTTCCATCGTTTGAGAAGTTAGGTCTGGGGCAAACCAAGCTAGTCGAACATCACATTGATACGGGTGATGCGGTTCCAATTAAAAGTAGGCATTTTCCTCTTTCGCCACCGAGGCAAGCCGAAGCTTTTAGTGAAATAGAAAGGTTGCTCGAAATGGGGGTTATAGAGGAATCAAACTCACCCTGGTGTAGTCCCGTAGTTTTGGTTCGGAAGCCAGGGAAGGTTAGGCTTTGCATAGACTCCAGGAAGGTCAACGCGGTAACTAAAAAGGATTCATACCCATTGCCTCATATCAACGGTTTATTAAGCAGGTTGAAGGACACTCACTTTATTAGTGGTATTGATCTGAAGGATGCGTTTTTCCAGATCAAGCTGACAGAGTCTTCAAAGGAGAAAACAGCATTCGCAGTCCCGGGGAAGCCTCTGTACCACTATAAAGTGATGCCATTTGGGTTATGCAATGGACCGCAGACGATGAGCCGGCTGATGGACAAGGCGATTCCCTCGCGTTTGCGGGAGAATGTCTTCGTCTACCTGGATGATTTGATGGTATGCAGCACGAACTTTGAGGACCACCTGAAATTATTGGCGGAAGTGGCAAAGTGCTTGAAGGACGCGGGCCTGACCATCAATGTGAAGAAGAGCAAATTTTGTCAGAAGGAAATTCGATATTTAGGGTACTTGATAGGAAGCGGGTGCTTGAAGGTAGATCCAGGGAAGATAGAGGCAGTTAAGAGTTTCCCAATCCCGAAGTCTCCTCGACAGGTTCGTAGGTTCGTGGGCATGGCAAATTGGTATAGGGCGTTTATTACAAATTTTGCTGATTTAGCAGGCCCTTTGACCGATTGCCTTCGAAAGTCGCTAGGCCCTTTCAAACTTACTCCTGAGGCAATAGAAGCTTTTGAAAAGCTGAAGGTAGCCCTGAGTTCCGCCCCTGTCTTGGCCCAACCCGATTTTTCTAAAGAGTTTGTTATACAGTGTGATGCTTCGAAGATAGGCGTGGGTGGTGTGCTGTTCCAGGTCGATGATGAGGGCGCTGAGCATCCAATCGCATTTGTCTCAAAAAAGCTGAACAATGCTCAGCGCAATTATACAGTGACCGAGCTGGAATGCCTGGCAGCCATAGTCAGTGTCAACCGTTTCCGACCTTATGTCGAAGGTTTGCCATTCCGAATTATCACGGACCACTCTAGCCTCAAATGGTTGATGACACAAAAAGACTTGAGTGGCAGGTTGGCTAGGTGGTCCCTTCTGTTGCAGCGGTACGATTTCTCGATGGAACATCGCAAGGGTACGTTGAATGTGGTACCAGACGCCCTCTCCCGTTTTGACGTAGATGAGTTGAATTATCCTTCCGCATCTCATGAAATAGATTTAGAGGCTCCGGAATTTAAAAGTGCAGAGTATCAGGATCTGTCCCAAACTATTTTAGATAATGAGGACTCTCTGCCGGATTTAAGACTAAATGGCGGTCTAATATTTAAAAGGGTTAAATTTCGGAAAGGTGTGGAGGATGAGGAGGACTCACTATGGAGGTTGTGGCTACCGTCAGGGTTAATCGAGAAGGCGATACGTCTGGCACATGACGCAAACAGAAGCTACCATGGAGGTTGGCAAAAGACTTTGGAACGCGTTCGACAAAATTATTTCTGGCCAGGGCAGGCCAAGGACGTTCGGAAATACGTGGGCAGGTGTGATACCTGCAAGGCAGTAAAGGCGACCAATCAACAGTCCAGACCACCTATAGCGCAGACTTTCACTTCGGAAAGGCCATTTCAGCGGTTTTATTGCGACTTTTTGGGACCTTATCCTAGATCTAAACGGCGGAATCAGTTTCTTTTTATAGTATTGGACCATTTTACAAAGTATGTTTGGTTAAAACCCATGCAGAGGGCTACGACTGCAAATGTTATGAACTACTTCAGCTCTGAGGTTTTTCCAGCTGTCGGGGTCCCTGAGTATATCCATAGCGACAATGGTAAACAGTTTATCTCTAAGGAAATGAAGCAATTTCTAGATAACTACGGGGTAACTCATATTAGGACAGGGCTATACTCTCCGCAAGCTAACGCGTCAGAACGCGTAAACAGAGAAATTGTTTCAAAAATAAGAATTTTCCTTAGGGGTAAACAGGATCATACGGACTGGGACAAACATATACCCGAGATCTTAGCAGTTTTACGAAGTGATTTTCATACTTCCATTCAGTGCTCTCCGTACTTCGCATTATATGGTCAGAACATGGTCCAGCACGCATCAGCGTATACTATATTGGAGAAACTCGGTAGTCTTAAGGAGGATGAAGTCCCTATAGCCAGCAGAGTAGACAAGTTAGCAAACATCCGCGAGCAAATTCGTAAGAATTTAGACCAGGCAAAGGATAGAGCAGTGCGGGTATATAATAAACGTTCTAGACTAGTGAACTATAGGGAAGGTCAGGAGGTTTTTAGGAGAAATTTTGCTTTGAGCAGTTTTAAACAAGGCATAAACGCGAAATTCCTGCCGAAATATCTTAAGTGCCGAGTTCGTCGAAAAGTGGGTAATGCGCTGTATGACTTAGAGGACCTGACGGGTAAATTGATAGGCCGTTTCCATGCTTCGGATATTCGTCCACAATAACCAAGATTTTAAAAGTTTTTCTTTTTTTTCAAATTTACCATTTCTATCTGGGCGTTTTGGCAGTCGGGGACAACTCGCCCAGTATTCTCCCCGAGCACCGTCTTCATAGGGAATCCACATCGCTTTCACCGGAAGCAGTGGATGACCTGGCAATCCTCGTTGGCGGATTGTCTTTCGGAGTTTTGACGAGTTCTCCATAATCAAAATGTCTGCCGGCCGCGAAGCTTATAACTAGGAAGCCAAGTTAGCGGGCCCGCTTGTATATCAATTTTTTTTCCATACCTTTTCTGTGGGGGTGAATCCACTAGAACAAATTTCTTTCGGAGTTTTGACGAGTTCTCCAATAACAAATGTCTACGCCGCAAAGCCATATAAACTAAGAAACAAAAAGCAAACTACATTTTTGGAAGCCCAATTCTGGGGGGGCGAGAAACCACAGAGCAAGTGTTCTTTTTAGAACAGCCTGTCCTAGGTCCAGCGTGCGGGGTTGGACTAGTAGGGGGGACAGCGGGTAAGCCCAGCTATGTCTGGCACGGAAGGGGGGTAGGCGTCTCTGGCCTAAACAAATAGAGAAACCACCGCAACATCGGACTTTCCAATTTTAGTATTTTGAAACAAAATAACATTTACTGGCGTACTAGGCCATAGCAGTCAGCTTTTGTAGAGGATTATCTCTCATTATCTGCGTCCGGTTCTCGGAGTTTCGGAGTGGTTTCAGTTTCCGAACCAGGTAGACTTAGAAGCGTCGGACGCTATATTGGGCGGTCAAAGGCATAGTGAGTCAATGAAGGCTGAAATGCTTAGAACTTTGTCAGATGGCCGCTCCACATGTTAAACATGATTTAACATATTTGCATCGTAATTCGTTCAACAAACTTTGTATGGAAGTGGATCCTTCAGAGTTCTAAGCAAATTAGCTCTAAGCCTTATGGGCCAGTCTATTTTAGGGCAGGTAGAGATTAACTACGGCCCCTATTACGGGTAACGGGCAGTGGTTAAATCTTTATCTACCTAAAGCAGGTACAGGAGGTATTTTAGCAAGGTAAAGGGATACGCGTGTAAAGCCGGATAGTTCGGGAACTGGAACCAGTCTAGGATTTGGGGTCGGACGCGGAATTCGAAGCTAGTTCTTTTGCTGGAATGACTAGCATTTGGTAGGAGAAATGTGTAGGCCAGTCCGAAATTTCACCTGACTTTCTTTACAATCCGCCCTATCCTGCATTTCGACGCGAATCGCATATTTTTCTTTGCTGAGCAACTTCGTCAATACCGTGTTCTAATCGAGCAAAGCTAGTAACTGCATTACAGTACATTTTCTTTCAATCTATTCTTTCAGGGGTTAGTAGAAAGGCCTCGATGGCTTTATGATGAATTTCATAATCCGATTGTATACCTAGTGGGAAGTCTAAGTGAACCTAAGGATTCACTAATTATCTAAGCCTTAGTTGTGGCCTTATATAAATTTTTTTTTATCTCGAGTGGGTCATTCCACTCAGAACATACCCTCCATTAATAATTTTTCATAAATTGCTTTGGTGCCTGGCACTGCAACATCGTTCTCCTCAACACGGATCATTGATTGACCGACGATTTTCAATACTAATTTTTCTTTGTATTTCAATCGTAATTCATTTTAAGTCGAGATTTTTTTTTGAATTCTCAATAACTAGCCAATTTCGAGATTGTATTCACTTTTTCTTCCATATTTCGACTCAATCATAAGGCGGGTCACCTTCTTACAGAGATTAGTAAGCGAGGCAAGCGAGATGCAGGGTAGGGCTGATTACCTTACCGGATTTGTCACAAATTTTCAAATTTAAAGGATTTTTTTTTAGGGAATGTTCTGTTGCCCGGCTAGCTCGTGGTAGAACTAGAGACTCTTATCTAGGGGTGAGTCGTGCCCCACGTTTTTTTTATTGCTGTAAATGGTGTTCTCGCAGGTAAACCTTTTTCCTGTTCGCTTCATTGACCGGTCTTCGAAGCGAAGCAGGCCTGTTATGGTTTGCCTTCGATTAAGTCATTTTTGGTTCATGGTGATTGGGCATTACTCACGGGGTTTTTAGTTGACAGTTTAGATTCACGCTCCGGTTCGACTTTTTATCGATTGTTTTCTTGAGTTGGTATGGTTATGCACAGCTGGCAACACCAAATTTTCCCATGGAATGGAAAGGTACCAATAACGGAACTTTTAATTTCCATGAAAATAAGTATGTGGTGTGTTCCTGGAGTGGCCGGGGTAAACTGCGGGCGAAATTATGGATGCTTGCGGGCGCCCGTGAATGTGTCAGCAAAGGGGGAATAGACCTATTGGTGTATCATTTTTGGGTATGAATTTATCTTTGTATGCGAAAAATGTATTGGGCAGGGTATGATTGACAGTTGAATATGATTCTTTTTGTAAGGGACTGGTAGGTCAAACGAATGTAAACAAATTAATTAACCCTATGGTATAGGACATGTTCATGGGTTCTTCACTATTAACAATAAATTAACCCTATAACATCCGCAATTTTAGAGAGAAAACAAAAAAAAAGTTTTGTTCGGTTACAGTTACCAATAAAACACTTTAAATGCTACAAATTTGCTACATAATTAACTATCATTTTGGTTTGGTCATTGAATTAAAGATAAAATACAAATAGTGAAAATTTAAAACAAAAAAATTAATTAACCAATTTTTTTATTGTAAAAACGCTTCAAGTCGGTTAAAGATTTTTCAATCGGACATTATACTCTGCTTTCGAATAAGAGCCACGTCAAATTCAATCATACCTTGCTTGCCAAAATTCATTTCATTAACATTGAAGTGACTAATCGGATTTGGAGTATAAAATGTTTGCAATTCCCCAATCCAGCAGTTTCGGGTTACACGGGGCACCCAGGGAACACACCATCCACATGACCCGGACAGCAAAAATTTTGCGCGCGCAAACAGGTGCGTGCCTCAGGACTCGAATCCTAATACGATAGCAGTAAATTTTACTACTTACTACGCTTTACCCAAAATCTACTACTTTTCTGTCTTCTTAAGGAAATACTGCGTCCAAAAACCGGGCAGAACATTGTGCTTATGAAGTTGGCAATAGACTTTTCTTGCTTCTTTCGGACCCAAAACCACGGAAGAAATGTAAATTATCCAATTAATTTTACCAGGATTAAATTCTCAACAAAAAGGTAGTAAATAATTTTCAATACTTAATTTAACCTTGTTCTCATTGTTTTGCTCTATTAATAATAGCAATAGTAATAAAATTCTCCTATAATGTTTTTTATCGATTCCCGAATTTAGTAATTATCCATCTTTTTTTTCTTGTAATAATTAATTTTCCCTTTTTACATAAATATTTTTTTTGTATTACTTACTTCATTTTATATAAATTGGTACTTTTAAGAAAAACGTAGTTTCGAGTCCTGATGGTAATAGCCGTTTGCACCACGCGACATGGCAACCACCAACCAATCAGAGTGCGCCACCTGGCAACAACCAGACACCCCATGACAGATAGCGGAACTTTTCCATTGCACAGTCGCAGTGAATTCAAAAACTAATAAAGGAATTTGTTCGACGCCATGATGGCTTCGACCGAACCGAGCAAAGTTTAAAAGTTGTATCGTAGTTGAAGCGGTCGGACGTGTCACGGGAGAAAAATTAAAGTAAGAACAAAAAAAAAAAGGAAAAAAATATATATATATGTACATCGAAATTAAAGTGTGAAAAGTGAAAATTATAGACTGAACCTAAGTGAACCAAAATATATTGAACTAAAGTGAGAAAAAGTGGAAATAATAAGGATTTTTCCGTTTACGTTCCTATTTGTGTCGCAAATGTTCTAAACTTCGAAGTTTAAGCGGGAAACAGAATCGGTCCGCCAATACGTCAGTTACGCACTGATCCTGCTGAACGCTTTGGGATGTGCGCGACGTTTTCGATACATTTACGACCACGACCCAAATAATTCTCCGGTACCAAAATTTCCAAAAGTACCATTTTTGACAAAAAAATACCATTTTATTCCAAACGTTCCCACTTTTATATGTATATATTAGCTTGGTAACCTAATTTAACCTCGAAAGAACGTAAAATTGAAAAACAAAAAAAAAATTTAGAAACTCAGGCAGGCTCTGCAATTCAATTTTTAAGAATTTCATATTACAAATCCACAATCGTCCAGTGTAGGCGTTAGTGGCCAACACCAACATCGCAAACACCTTCTACAGCTGCATAATTATTTCTCAGTCCTATGCAATTAGGCGGATTTTCGCTACAACAGAGTAAGCTGTACCAACCACCTATTTCAGCAGGCGCTGCACACAGGCGCTTGCGACAACAGCTCTAGAGGCGCACTCCGATAGCGCTTGCAGCAACAGCCACTACAATGCCAATAACAATAACCACAGCGCGTAGCCAACGCGCAACAACAGCAACAGCGCACAGCCAACGTGCAACAACAACAATAAATACAGCATAACTAGCCAATACCAACCACAGTGAGGCCGCCTTAATATAGGCCCACAGCATCAATAACAACAACCGCGCGCAGCCAGCGCCAACAACAACAATTAACAGCAGCAGCAACCACAGTGAGGCCGCCTCATATAGGCCCACAGCATCAATAACAACAACCGCGCGCAGCCAGCGCCAACAACAACAATTACCAGCAGCAGCAACCACAGTGAGACCGCCTTAATATAGGCCCACTGCAACAATAACCGCGCGCAGCCAACGCGCAAATACAACAACACAGGCTAGAAAAACCACAGTGAGGCCGCCTCATATAGGCCCACAGCAACAAAAGCGCGCAGCCAACGCGCAACAACCACAACTACCAGCCACAACAATTAGAAGCGCCAATAAGCGCCAACAGCAGCGCCAACAACAACAATTAACAGCAGCAGCAACCACAGTGAGGCCACCTTAATATAGGCCCACTACAACAACAACAGCGTGCAGGCAAGCGCTAACAACAACATCAGCGCGTAGCAAGGGACAACAACAACAAGGCTGATATAAGCGCCAATAACAACAACAACAGTGAGGCCGCCACATATAGGCCCACTGCAACAGTGAGGCCGCCTCGTATAGGCTCACTACAAGGGCAACAACAACAAGCGCTAGCAACAGCAAGCGCCAACAATATCAAATCGCGACAACAACAAGCGCTAACAGCAAACAAGCGCCAACGCCAATAACAACAACAATAACAGTGGGGTCGCCTGGCCAAAGGCCCACTGCATCGACAACAAGGCGCACATAAGCGCCAACAACGACAACAAGGCGCATATAAGCGCCAACAAAAACAACAGCGCGTAGCAAGCGCCAACACAACAACAACAATTATCAGTGGGGTCGCCTGGTCAAAGGCCCACTGCAACGCGCAACAACCACAACTACCAGCCACAACAATTAGAAGCGCCAATAAGCGCCAACAGCAGCGCCAACAACAACAATTAACAGCAGCAGCAACCACAGTGAGGCCGCCTTAATATAGGCCCACTACAACAACAACAGCGTGCAGGCAAGCGCTAACAACAACATCAGCGCGTAGCAAGGGACAACAACAACAAGGCTGATATAAGCGCCAATAACAACAACAACAGTGAGGCCGCCACATATAGGCCCACTGCAACAGTGAGGCCGCCTCGTATAGGCTCACTACAAGGGCAACAACAACAAGCGCTAGCAACAGCAAGCGCCAACAATATCAAATCGCGACAACAACAAGCGCTAACAGCAAACAAGCGCCAACACCACCGGCAACAACAACAACAGTGAGGCCGCCTTCATATAGGCCCACTGCAACAACACCAACAGCATTACCAACAACAGTGAGGCTGCCACATATAGGCCCACTGCAACGGCAACAACAACTACTAGTTACGACGACAACATCAGTGGGGCCGCCTTACAAAAGGGCCACTGCACCAGCAACGACAGCAACATAAGCGCGCAGCCAACGCGCAACAACAACAATTACCAGCATCAGCAACCACAGTGAGGCCGCCTTAATATAGGCCCACTGCAACAACAAATACAACAACACCAGATAGAACAAAAGCAGGGGCCACCACGTATGTATACGCCCGCGGCAGCAACAACAACAAATACGACAAAGAGCAACAACGACTTATTCGGTGAGTCCGTGCCAATTGGCACGTTAAATTAGTAATAGATTTTGATTATATAAATAATTTTTCTTAATTGAACTTGAGACTAGGAAAATAAAATTTAACGTAAATAATAAGAAAAGAAAATGTTTTAAATCAAAATAAAGTAAAGTGAACATAAGGGGGGGTTAAAAAATTGAATTGAAGTAACGTAAAATAAGAAAAGCTAAATGAAATGTAAACAAAAGATAGGAAATTAAGATAACTTTAGTTTTGTACTATACTTAAGGCAGTCAAAATCTAAATTAAAATAAGTTTAAGGGAGTTAACTTAAAGTTAAAATAAATATAAGGGAGTAAAACTTTAAATTAAAGATAGGAAAGAAAGTTAATTAAATAAACATAAGGGGATCAGACATTCAATTATAAGTAAAAGTAAAAGAAAAGAAAAAAAATGTAAAAGCTAACGAGGGGAAATGTAAACTTTAAAATTTAAACTAAAAACAATAATAATAATAACAAATAAATCAAATCGAAAAAAGGAAAATTATTTCTTATAACTAAATAAATACTTTAACTAAAAGAAGAGGATAAAATAAATAAAGGCCACTATAAAATAAAATTATAAAATAACTTACACCAAACAAATCAACTAATACTGAAGGTACAAAAAAAAAGGGGAATTAACAAATTTAACAGAGGGAAACATTTTTTTTCTGAAACTTTTTTTATTAAATAAACCTTTCTTTAGTGTGCTTTTCATGTGAAACTCGTTCAGTTGCCCTTAAATTGAACATATATATATACATGTACATACATGGGGGAGGGTAGGTGACAGGTTCTTTGAAATTTACATATAATTATAATTATATATTTTGCTGTCTTAAAGGGAGAGTATGAGAAATATGATTTATAAATAAATTTGTTAATAAAAATGGGAATGCTGACGTGTAATTTCATTATTTAGAAGGTATAGGTAGTTTGAGTAAGGGGCCATCGAAATACAGGTGCGTCGATGGCCATGGATGAGGGTGGGCCAAGCACCGGGCGCTGCAACAACACCCGCGGCGCCCCTTTATGTTGTTCGGCCTTATTTTTTTTATTATTTCAGCCGTTGTAGCCGGTCGTTTCCGGCTCCTTTAAGTTCAAATTTTGGTTAGTTTCAGTTATTTTCATTTTCAATTTTAAATTCAAGTTTCCTTTTTCAGTTAGTTTTCAGTTGCCTTTTTTTTTTGATTTAAACGGTTTTTTTTGTGTTTTTTTTAAACTTATTCAAATTTTCAGTTATATTCGAACGTTATTTTAAAATTTTTTTTTGCCTTTGAGTTGCCAGTTAATTTTTTTTAATTTGAATTTAACCGGCCTCAATTTTTTTCTGGATTCTTTTTTTTGAATTGTAACGGTTTGTCCGTGGCATCCGGGTTTAACCGGATGTTCGTTTCTATGTTAGTTTCTGCGTTTGAAAGGCATGATAGGAATTTTTCTGTTTATGGCGCAGGACAGTAAGGTTGGCAAGAACCCACCCCAGCCGACAATGACTAGCCACAGTGCACCACTACATCATGCCGACCGCCTTCCTTACTGCTCCATTTTAGATGCGTAAAACCATAACAACTTAAAACTAATAACAATAGCTTTCTGGTGAATACTATTACCAGAAAAGGGCGACAGGCATTCCCAACAGGATATGCGTAGTTCATTGAATGCGTAAACAAGATCTAAGATGCGGCCATTATCATTTAAATTACTATTGTATTGATAAAATCCCATTGAAAATAAAGAATTGCATAATAAAATCTCAGTATCCGATTTAACATTGGTTGGCACTAAATTATTGTCATAATGTGACCATGAGATATTACCTAAATTAAAATCGCCAAGAATTATAATTTGCTCGTCCGCGTTTTTTAAGTTTTCATATATAAACGTAATATTGTCTAGATGCATTTGATAGATTTCAATGCCACTAGATGGTGGAATATAAGATAAAAGAACAAATATTGACTTATGATGAGAAAACTTAATTTGAAAACAGATTTGCTCTACAAAACTATTATAAGAATTCAAAGTGATTTGAGTACTACTAATATCAGGTCTGATTGCAAGTAGAACTCCACCTCCCCTTACTTGACCAGTAGACGCTACACAACGATCTTGCCGATACACAACATAATGATCATCAAAAAACTCAGACGATAAAAATTTATCATTAAGCCATGTTTCTGTAAATGCAATTATATCATACTCGTGAATTGCTGTTTCACGGCTAATTTGTAATGCTTTCGTACGCAGCCCGCTAGCATTATGATAAAAAACCAAGAAATTATCGCGAGCATTGGTGGAAAAATTTCGGATCGGTCTAATGGGATTGCCTATCGACGTTCGATTTAAGAAAAAATTGAAAAGGGCGAACTCTCACATCAGTTGGCGAAATTTCAGAGCTTAGTAGCCTCTCAAAATGATGGTGAGGCGCTCCAAGTTTAAAATTAATGCTCGTCAAAGTGTCCACAGGAGTACCTTTCTTAACCAATTTCACACATGAAAGAGTTTCGGCATTAATATTAGCGTGTTTTGCAGCATAGTTTATTATACTCTGCTCTGAAACCGATGGCTTGAACGATGATAAACGTAGCCACTTCAATCGTACAGCTACGTCGAGTTCATTGTTGATATTTGACCCAACCACTGTATTTAAATAATTGTTATGGCTTTCTTCATTATCTTGACTCTTATTATTATTCTCCTCTGAGCTTCGAGTTTGCATTCGGTTGTTTCTCAGGCTATTACCCGGACCCGCTATTACCCGGGTAATACCCGGGCATCATATGGCAAATTTCTACTGTAAGCATGCTTGGTTTCTTTCAAATATTCAATTCAGTGTACCAGGCGCACAGAATTTATATGTAAGCAAATAAAAAAAGCTGAAATGAAAATTCAGTTAATACAGTTTTGAGCAAAACATAAGAATCGTAAACGGAAATTTATACAGTTTCTTTCATATCAATTTGTGATGTAATCTTATAAAGCTGTTAGTAATAATAAGTATAATACTAAGAACATACAAATTAGGAGAATATTAAGAAGTCTATACACACAGATTGATTTTTTTGACAACATGAACCATGTTAAACTAACAAGAAAGGTCCTGTTGAATTTGCATGAGATAATGAGGCAGATTGTGTTGTTTTAACAGGAAGGCATGATGCGTTGAAAGAAATGCATGTAAATTTTATAGCAATTAATGTGAATTTAACACGAAGTCAAGTTTTTTAACATGGGCGATAGTGTTTAAAAAAAACACCGGAAAAGTGTTGATTTTACATGAACATTTTTCCCGAAAATCTTATGTACATATCGTCGCTGCGTCTGCAAAAGCAGATAACTATTTTTTTCTTAAACATTTTTATTTCATACTTATTTAACACGGTCCATTCCCGACAGTTCTGCGTTTTTCTAGTTTAGAAGCTATCGAAAAAAGATCTGTCTGGTTATACTGTCATTTGGTAATTTTTTTTTTTATCGCAGATGCAACTCATAAAATGACTGCAAGTACTCAAAAATATAAGATTCATTGCAAAAAGAATGATTTATAGGCTTGGGGAAAAGCAGATATATATATACTCGCTGAAAAAAGGAGCAAATCATTAAAACGACCAAGTCAGCCAAAAAAATAAAAAATTAATGTCAGATCAAAAAAGTGGTAAAATATGGCCCGGGATAGCCGGTAACCAGTTGTTTGCTCTGTAGCAAAGGATAATTGATTGCTTTCACCCCAAAAAGTACAAGCTTTCTTAGTGAGGTAAAAGAGCCAACCTATATCTTAACATTTTCCATCCTTTTTGGATTTATAGCTATACCTCGAAGTTAAAATAGCTATAATTTTTATTATATATGCTCCCAATGTTTTACACCTTGCTGTAGTATTAAAACTTTAAAAAAGGCTGCTGGCGTATTTGTCAGTGCAGCTGATACTTTTTCGAAACAAAGTTTTGTTCAAGTTTTGTATCAGGCGCACAAAATTTACATGAAATAATAGTAGGTTGCTACAAAAACAAAAACTCAATTGGAAATAAAATTTCTGCTGCAAACTGGTGTGTACAGAAGGGGACGTAAGTGGGGCTACTACCCCTATCCACTCAACTTACTATTACATTCCACTGAAAAGTAGCATCTATAATACAGTTTTTCAATAGTAAAATATGTTTAAAGTCTCGTCTGTGTTCACAGTGTCCGGGAAGTGTATTTTTTTTTGTTATGAAAATCTTCGCAGAAAACAGAAAACTGGCCAGTAGGTGGACCCCGGAATCGACAACAAAATGTATCGTCATCATCGTTATCATTTTTCTTAACTTCTATTGGAGCATAGGGCCTTCTTAAGGCAACCACTTTCATGAAGAGTTTCGGTGGCTACAACAGCGTAAACATGGGTGATTTTTGGTTCAAGCTACAGATATAGGTTAAATCTTTACTCGCCCTTCGGCGAAAACCATACGTTAGTTTCAATTAAAAATTTTAAAGAAAATCTCCCTTCTTTCTACGGACGCTGCTGGAATTATGTTTTACATTTTTGACAACATACATATTTTTTTTACAATTCAGTTCAACAATGTTCCCTGTAGGGAATACTGTGGTCGACTACAATAAAAGCTAACTTTTAGTCATCTAATTATATATGCGTGTGTAAAACTTCTATCCTGGCTGTACCTAAAATATCTCCTCAGTGTGTAATAATTTCGAAAGCAATTTAAAACAGGCTAGTATCGTTTTTAACGTATATATTGATAAATGAAAATATTAAAAAAAAAAATACATTTATAATGAGAGGTATCCAGTGATGGTAAAAGAGTGTAAATAATTTTTGAAGAAGGATATACATATGTACACGAGGCACAAATTGAAAGATAAAATACCTTGTAAATGGTAAAATTTTTGAACAAAAGCGATATAAATTGTTGTCATAGTAGATTTTTGATTGGAAAGCACGATGCTGTTTACAGCTTATTTTCGCCCTATCAGAGGTTTGACTGCTATTGCTTGGCGCAACAGATAGAATTTTCATGTTTAAACTTTCTAATCAACTCATTGTTCAAATTAATAATTTTCTTTAAAATCTTGACTCGAATAAAACTAATTATGTCTTTTCATGTTAGCTTTGATTTAATTAAAAATGACCACTATAAAGGGAAAAATGAAAAATTTCTAACAACAAATACAAAGCCGTACGTCTAGTTCCTTAAGCAAGAACGAAATTGCAATCACGGTAGCTGGTATTGTTTGTTTGTGAGTTGTTGCTCAGTTTGTTCGTTAATAACAAAAAATAGAATAATTTAAGAAAATAAATTATTCGATCGGTCAATAGTCCATGAAAAATTTTCTACTGTACAATAACATGACCATAACATCAAAGCTTTCATATTCTAGCCAAGGACCCGTGGCGCTGCAAAAAACATCGTAACAGATGATGCAGCTTAAAAAGCCCTAGTCACACATCGCAAGCGACAGATGTCGCTGCTGTGTGATCTAAAGGCAAAGAGATATGTATTCATACATATACAACAAAAAAAAAAAAAAATAACATCAAAACATACACGTATTAACGAACATAGTAGCAATTATCCCACGAAATCAAACAAGCAGTGTTGGTGTAACTAGTATGACACGCTGCGGTTAGAAACTCCCAATTTCTCCTCGGTTCAATGACCACTATAAAGGGAAAAATGAAAAATTTCTAACAACAAATACAAAGCCGTACATCTAGTTCCTTAAGCAAGAACGAAATTGCAATCACGGTAGCTGGTATTGTTTGTTTGTGAGTTGTTGCTCAGTTTGTTCGTTAATAACAAAAAATAGAATAATTTAAGAAAATAAATTATTCGATCGGTCAAATAGTCCATGAAAAATTTTCTACTGTACAATAACATGACCATAACATCAAAGCTTTCATATTCTAGCCAAGGACCCGTGGCGCTGCAAAAAACATCGTAACAGATGATGCAGCTTAAAAAGCCCTAGTCACACATCGCAAGCGACAGATGTCGCTGCTGTGTGATCTAAAGGCAAAGAGATATGTATTCATACATATACAACAACAAAAAAAAAAAATAACATCAAAACATACACGTATTAACGAACATAGTAGCAATTATCCCACGAAATCAAACAAGCAGTGTTGGTGTAACTAGTATGACACGCTGCGGTTAGAAATTCCTAATTTCTCCTCGGTTCAATGACCACTATAAAGGGAAAAATGAAAAATTTCTAACAACAAATACAAAGCCGTACGTCTAGTTCCTTAAGCAAGAACGAAATTGCAATTACGGTAGCTGGTATTGTTTGTTTGTGAGTTGTTGCTCAGTTTGTTCGTTAATAACAAAAAATAGAATAATTTAAGAAAATAAATTATTCGATCGGTCAAATAGTCCATGAAAAATTTTCTACTGTACAAAAACATGACCATAACATCAAAGCTTTCATATTCTAGCCAAGGACCCGTGGCGCTGCAAAAAACATCGTAACAGATGATGCAGCTTAAAAAGCCCTAGTCACACATCGCAAGCGACAGATGTCGCTGCTGTGTGATCTAAAGGCAAAGAGATATGTATTCATACATATACAACAAAAAAAAAAATAACATCAAAACATACACGTATTAACGAACATAGTAGCAATTATCCAACGAAATCAAACAAGCAGTGTTGGTGTAACTAGTATGACACGCTGCGGTTAGAAATTCCTAATTTCTCCTCGGTTCAATGACCACTATAAAGGGAAAAATGAAAAATTTCTAACAACAAATACAAAGCCGTACGTCTAGTTCCTTAAGCAAGAACGAAATTGCAATCACGGTAGCTGGTATTGTTTGTTTGTGAGTTGTTGCTCAGTTTGTTCGTTAATAACAAAAAATAGAATAATTTAAGAAAATAAATTATTCGATCGGTCAAATAGTCCATGAAAAATTTTCTACTGTACAATAACATGACCATAACATCAAAGCTTTCCTAAAAATTTTCAAGATGGTAATATTGTTCTGGTTTCAAATATCGTTTCAGACCTTGTTTAGAAGGCTGTACAGCTACATACAAAATGTTTTTATTAAAATGGCGCAGCGATGAAACGGAAGAAGACCTAATAGTTGACTTGAAATTAACTGAATTCCTTACAGGGTTTATTAATAGAATTTATAGGCAAAACACTACATCTCCCGTGATACAAAAAAATCAAGTAAGTAGTTCTCCCGTGACAAATGCAAAACCAGGTAAATCTCAGTTATTTTCCCAACTACTTTCTTGGTTTTGCATTTGTCACGGGAGAGCAACTTACTTGGTTTAATTGTGTCAAGGAAGACATACACTATATACACTCCACAAAATAATTATAAGACAAGACAAGTTTATATATAACAAAATCAAGTTAAAATTTTTGGTGTTTTTAATAAGCAGAATCATATTTGAATGAAAGCTCAAAAAGTCATGAGCTTTTAATCAAATTAACCGGTTAACTTAATATATCGAAATGGAGTAAACATGTACATTATATTCACACATTCTCTCCTTTTCTTGATAGGAAACTTTGCAATTAATTTTCTTTTCTTTTCTTTTCTCAAGCGCCACTTAATTTCAATGGCTTCTAGCACGGTATTGTATTATGGTACTCCAGTTGCTGGGGCAAAAAAAATTAGAAAACGACTCATACACATCAGTGTAGTTTCCGGGTCATACTAAAATATGTACTACATGTCTGTTTACCTTTTGTAACACGAACCAAACTAGTTAGTTATTATTCACTTTTGGTTCATGGCAAACAAACTAAAAGGTTTTCGTTTTACAAAGAACATCAAAATATTTAGCACAATCAGAATCATCCATTTCAACAAACAACTTGAAGTTCAGTTTATTGTACACGAAAAATTATTGGTCTTATAATTAGTTCGTGGTGTGTATATGTATGTATGAGATCAATTTCGTTTGATTTTATAATTGAAAACAAAAAAACATCTAGTTGCCATTTCCCAAAAATTTAAAAAATTATTCTAGTAGCGTCACATATAATTTTGGATTAAAAAAAAAGAATAATTGCGATGTGTAAATGTATGTGATTAATTTTGTCACCAAACATTGTAGGATTGAAAAAATATCTAGTAGCCTTTTCTCAAAAATGAAAAAATTATTTCCGCAGCCTCCCAAATAAAATAAGTTAAAATTTGTTTATAAAAAATTCCCGTTGAGGATTGTAGGATTGAAAAAAAGCTGGTACTCATTTTTTAAACCATTTAAAAAGTTTATGGTTTTCTCTTAAAAATTTATAAAAACATTATTATAGCGAACATATAGTTTACGTCGAAGAAAGAGTTGAAGATTACCCTACATCGGAAGACTGTTCCAAAACTTATGACCGATACACACTTCGCGAATTTCATGACCACAGCCAAAGTTCACTACGTTTCTCAACGAAAGTTTCCAAAGTATTTTTATGTGTTATATGACTAAAAATAATAGTACAACAAAAATACTGATGCAATGTAACAGTAAGTTGAGTGGATAGGGGCAGTAGACCCACTTACGCCCCCTTCTGTACACACCAGTTTGAGGCAGAAATTTTTATTTCAATTGAATTTTTGTTTTTGTAGCAACCTATTATTATTTCATGTAAATTTTGTGCGCCTGATACAAAACTTGAACAAAAATTTGTTTCGAAAAAGTATCAGCTGTACTGACAAATACGCCAGCAACCTGTTTCAAATTTTAATACTACAGCAATGTGTAAAACAATAAGACCGAATATAAATATTCTAGCTATTTATGTTTATTTTTATGTTAGCTTTAAATCCAAAAATGATGGAACAATTTTAAAATAAGGTTGGCTCTTTGACCTCGCCTTGAAAGTTTTTACTTGTTGGGGTGAAAGCATTCATCCTTTGCTTCAGTAAAATATACATAGGATTTTCGGGATTTAGTTTTCCTGATGATTTTGACTAAAACCTTTATAGGGACTAAAATGTAGCATTATGTTTAGAGGTAGCGACAAAGAACAGCAGATAGAACCCAAGTTTCATGTAGATACCATTCAATATACAAAAGGGTTGAAAAAATCACAGCGAGTATCTCTTTTAAATGAAACGCAAAACTTTTGAGATATTTTCAAAATGTCATTTTTATGCTCTTACTATTATATTGTTGTTAACAGCTTGAGAAGTTCACATCACAAATTCATATGAAAGAAATTTCATAAACTTCCGCTCATGATTCTTATATTTTGCCTAAAACTGTATAAACTGAATTTTTATTTCAGCTGTTTTTATTTGCTTACATATAAATTCTGTGCGCCTGGTACACTGAATTGAATATTTGAAATACATCAAGCATGCTTACAGTAGAAGTTTGCCATATGATGCCCGGGTAATAGCGGGTCCGGCTAATGCCTGGGTAAAAGCCCCCCCGATTACCCGGGTAGACTCATCAGCCCTAGTTGTGACATAGGAGCATCAGCGGAGTAGTCAACAGCTTCAGTATCATTAGCTGGCTCAACAAAATTTCTATCACCTTGAACATTTTGACGCTCGGTGTAGCTTCCACTCGCAAGAGCGAGATCATCCGTGACATCCGTAACATCCGTAGCAGCACTAATAGTATTATTATTAGCTGCAGCAGCAATGTTGTTGGTAGTTGCAGTAGCACTAGTAGCGGCGGATAGACGATTAAGAGAATGCACCATGTTAGCATCTTTCTCACTTTTTCCACTTACGCTCAACTTCAGCAAACGAACTTCGTCAACAAGCGAATTTAACAGCACAATATGCGCGCATTATCCGATTTGAGATCCTCAATTTCTTTAAGCAGAGAAGAACGCGGCAATTGAGGCGTGTTATTGTTGTTGAGAATGCTAAGATTTAAGTTATCAGGCCCGATACTGAATCTACGGCCTGCAGTCAAAGTAGTCAAACCACTATTTGGACTACTGCACGCTTTACATATATACTGCTTATCAGCATCAGCTGGCACAAGACCAATGCACTCTAGGTGAAAGAGCTCTTTACACTTGTATTTTAATCACACAGCAATTTATGCTAAGACGATTAGATTAAAAAGAACACAGTCTCAACCAATTATAAGACAATAAATATGCAAACAACAATTAAAAATAATAAGAACACGGAGCACCGCAAACAGCACAACCGCACCGCTCGACAATTACATATATTATTATAGAGCTGCATATCGGTTTGCATACGTTAGCCGCATATGTGTGAACGGGTGCGACTGCATTGCTTGCAGCTTGGTAGGTACATGTGTGCGTGCGTATGTGACCGCACTACTCGCAGCTACAAGCTAAATATGATTGTGGGTACGTTGGTGACTGCACTGTATTTAGTAAATAAGAGTTTTACGAGTTAGAATTCACTATAAATAAGCTGACATATATTCAATAAAGTCACTGCTGCGCAACCCTTCAAAACGCCTCTTTCATTAAATTATACATAGCGAACTTCCAGACTGCTAAATAAAAAGAAGCAGACTAGCCTGATCCTGCTGGGTGATATTCATCAGACTGCTATAAAAAGGAAGCAGACTGATGCGAATCCAGCAGTGCGGTTGGGCATTACATATACAATGAAGGATTTGAAACTAACTAAATTATCACGAGAAGCTCATGGACATTGCTACCGAAGGATTTGAAACTAACTAACACAATTATCACGAGCAGCGTTTGTAAATTAACGAGAACTCTTCGGTGTCATACCGGCGCCGGACAAGTAGCAGATTTATATCTGCTTAGGTTAGAAAATAAGATTTTTTTATTCTCGAAATAGAATTTTTTCCCAAAATAAAATTTTTGTCCAAAACTAAATCCAATGCAAGACATTTCCCAAGAGGATTTTGACTCCAAGTAGTACAAAACGATAACCTAGATCCTGTAAGAGCCACTGAAGAGGTTCCTCAAACCTCAGCAGTTATAAGACAAGGTCTGCATCCGCTAACCATTGAAGACTATCGGCGGCGGAACAATCAGAATATCCAAAGAAAGGAACCGAAAACTGATACAAGCGAAAACAATAACAAGCATAATAAACATATGACTAGTGAAATTGGAGAGTCAGCAAATAACAAAATAAAAACTGGTTCTGCTACAACAATAAAAAAAACCTGCCTCAGTTAACAAAACGAACATAAACAGTGAAAAATCTAATAAGACAAACATTGGCAAGAAAATTAGTGATGCCTCGAAATCAATAAAATCTGGTTCAGCGCAGAATAAAAATACCGCAGAGTCATCAAATACTAACAACAACAACAATGATAACCATCTGCCCGCAACTAACCTACAGTCTATCTTAATTGATTTGGCAGACACTAATGACCTGCTATCACTTCCACCACCTAATCATTCGCCCGGTATCGTTGCCAACATAAACGATGCTAATAAGCCCGGGCAGAATACGAATACGAATACTGTTGAGTTATCTGAACAGAATATGAATTTAGAAGAGTTACCTGCGCAGAATACGAGTACTGAAGAGTTATCAATAATAAACAACAACAATAATAACTTTTCACCCACAACTAGCCAACAGACTGTGTATGCTAATGTCGCTGCTAATGCTAATCGTGGTTCTGCCTCAGTGAATGCTTCTAAAATTATTAAATCAGCTGTATACAAACCCAGTAATCCGTCCACTATTGTTGTTGGAAGTAACTGTAATGTACATCTTGACTTAGCCGTTCGTCTGAAATGGTTACATCTGTCGTCGTTTAAGCCTTCGGTTAATGCTAATGATATTATCGATCATGTGTCGGGAATAACAAACATTTCTCCATCTTTTTTTCACTGCCATAAGCTTATTAAGAAGGGCATTGATCCATCATCGTTAGTAAGATGCAATTTTAAACTTGGGATCTCGCCTACAATTTATAACAAGTTGCTTGACTCATCTATCTGGCCATCGGATGTCAAAGTTAAACCTTTTCGTTTTTTTCACAAGGGTCAGGGGGCAAAAGACAATCAGTAGCTAAACAGGCAAACCTTTCTGCTAATGGTACTCTAAAAATCTACTTTCAAAATGTCTCTGGTATGAGAACTAAAGCTAAAGATATATTCCTAGCCTCATCACGTTGTGAATACGATTTGTATGTCATTGTCGAAACTTGGCTTAATGACGATTTTTTTTATGCCGAGTTTTTTAACCAAAATTTATACCATACGTATCGGAAAGATAGAGATCCCATCAAAACTGGATGTTTAAGAGGTGGTGGCGTCTTAATTGCGGTTAGGCGTTCACTCCTCTCTTCTCACGTCCAGCTCTCTAACAGTGACTCTCTTTTAGACCAACTTTGCGTTTCTATTTGCGGCCCATCTGGCAATCTGTTTATCTGTGCGTCGTATATTCCACCCGATAGTAACGACTCGTTGTACTGCGCCCACGTATATAATATTCTCGACATATACGAAAATAATATAAATAGCCATTTCTGCATTTTGGGTGATTTTAATCTAAATAAGGTTGGTTGGTCAAAATTACACAACGATGTAATCTTAACTCCAACAAATGTTAATTATGCTCATGAAATAAACTTTCTAGATACCCTTTTTAGTTGTAACCTTATTCAGATTAACTCCTTTGTGAATATGCTAAACAATATATTAGATCTCATATTTGTTGATGATAATTTAATTTCTAATTTGACTGAGTGTCAATTTCCCATTTCTAAGTCGGTTATGCATCATGTGCCGCTATCCTTAACCTTAGAATTTGTAGACTTTGTCCCTATAGATCGAACACCTCAAAACTTTCAATCGTTTAATTTCAAAAATGCAAATTTTGAGTTACTCAACTCGAGCATATTGCAAATTGATTGGGAGTCTAGTTTCTCTGGAAAAAACACTGCCGAATGCTTTGACATCTTTCTGCTTGAACTGGCTGATGTATTTAGTAGAAACCTGTCTCTGCTTCCGGTTAAAAAATATAAATTACCGTGGTACAATTCTAGGTTAAGAAAGTTGAAAAATCAAAGGAACAAATTTTTTAAAAAATATAAAGCGACTAATGATATTTTATTTGAGGAAAGATACCTATTTTTTATGCGAGAGTTCAATGTACTTGATAAATTCTTATATAACAAATACATTTTGCACTGTGAGAATGAATTGAAAGAAAATCCTAAATCTTTCTGGAACTATGTACGTTCAAAAAAAGGTTCTGGTAATATTCCCACCTGTGTTAAATATAATGGAGTTTCCTCAAATAATTTATCTGATTCAGTAAATCTTTTTGCTGATTTTTTCAAGTCTAATTTTGTTGTTGACTCTGATTCCACGGCTATTAGTCCTCTTATTGGTACACCCAAATCCATGGATTTTGGGGCAATGTCTATATCCGAAACAGATATTATTAATGGAATATCGTCCTTACAATCTTCAATGAAAAAGGATATCGATGGTTTGTCTACATTTTTATTCAAAAAATGTAGCTTCTCCCTTAGCATTCCATTATGCCATATCTTCAATGTTTCGCTATCCACCGGAACTTTCATTGATCGGTGGAAATTGGCGTCTATCACTCCAATATTCAAGGCAGGCCACAGAAATGAGATAAAAAATTACAGGCCAATTTCTAAATTGTCTACTTGCTCCAAACTTTTTGAGAAAGTGGTCAAGGAAAAGTTGGCATTTGCGATCAAAGGTTTAATCGATCCATGTCAGCATGGGTTTGTAGGAGGGCGATCGACAGTCACTAATCTTGCTGTATTCTCTCAATTCTGCGTTTCTGCCTTTAAAGACGGTTGTCAAGTTGATACAATTTACACCGATTTCTCTAAAGCGTTTGACACAGTGTCCCACAAATTACTGTTGTCTAAATTGGAAAATTTAGGTTTCCACTCCGTTTTTTTGTTGTGGCTTAAGTCGTATCTTACTGATAGAATCTCTTTCGTCCAAATTGAGTCTGTGAAGTCTTACAACTTTCTTGCAACCTCAGGTGTGCCACAAGGTAGTATTCTTGGTCCCATCTTATTTATAATTTTCATCAATGATGTTGGCTTGCACCTAAAGCATTCAAACTACCTTTTGCATGCAGATGATTTAAAACTGTTCAGTAGAATCTCTTCTGAATCGGACGCCCTACTTTTGCAGGAAGATCTGAATGCTCTTAACGCCTGGGCCATTCAAAATAAATTGTGCCTTAACGGTAGTAAGTGCTGTCACATAACGTTCTCCAAGTCTATGAATGTGCTTGCGTCTACTTATTTGGTTTCTAATGTAGCTCTTGCATCGGTTCGAGAATTTCGTGATTTAGGAGTAATTTTTGACTCTTCCTTCACTTTTGTCAACCATGTCAACCATATTATACCGAAATCTTATTCTAACTTGGCCTTTCTTCGACGCTTTGCGAAGGATTTTGAAGATCCCTATACTAGGAAAATTTTGTTTAATTCTTTAGTGCGATCAAAATTAGAGTATGGTTCAGTTATCTGGAATCCCATGTATAAAACGCACTCTGTTAGAATTGAGAGAGTTCAACGTAAATTCACACGATTTGCTGTTCAACCTCTCAATTTTAATTTTCCTTTGCCACCTTATCCTGCCAGGTGTATGCTAATTAATGTTCAGTCGCTCGATATTAGGCGAGCTATTCAAAATCTAATGTTTATCTTTGACATAATTACCGGTGCCATTGATTGTTCAGCTCTTCTTGGACAGATATGTTTTAATATCCCCAATAGAACTCTACGCTCTACTAATATCTTTTATATTGGTATTCTGAGATCGAATTATCTCAAGTTTGCCCCACTTATAAGAGGGCTCAACGAGTTAAATCGTATCTTTAGAACTATTGATCTCGATTTCGCAATGTCGAGGTCCCATTTCAAGGCAGATATTGAATCTTACTACCGAGATAATCAGCCTTTGACTTAATTTTTATTAGTCTTAAGTTTAAGTTTAAGAAATTTGTAAATCTAGTCAGTAAGGTTTTTTGCCATTGACTTAATAAATGAATTGAATTGAATTGAATTGAATTCCTCCACCGCTAAAGCGGAAAAAGCAGACTCGAGCAGGAAAAAGGTATCGAACAAAAAAACAAATAGCCACAGCCTATATAGCTTTAAATCTATCTACAACGGTGGGGTGCGATAATAGCCATTGGGCTATAACTTTAGACCATATGTTTATGGCAGAAAATTTTTATTTAAAACGGACCACCGCCCCCTTAACATACCTATTTTCGATGAAAACCCCCTCATCAAAATTAACTAGAGTTCGATTGGAGTTCGAGGAATATGACTTTGAGGTGGAGTACATCGCTGGAAAAGAAAATTATGTTGCAGATGTGCTATCACGAATAAATATAAATGATTTAAAAGAAATGTCAATTAAATCATGACAAATACTGCGAGTTACGACAAGATCGGAAAATAATCAAAAATCCAATAATAATAATATTAATAAAGAAATTACAAGTCACAAAGAGAACCCAAAAATATATGAAGCGCTAAATAAATGTGAAGTTAAGAGACTAGCCCAGCTCGTTTCCGATCCTCTGAAATTATATTTCAAAGGGGAAAGCAAATTTGTAGCGAAATAAAAATTGATATTGTAATTGTTGAGGCGAAGATTGATTTAGGTCAATTCTTTGCCAGGCTTATGAAAGAAGCCGACAATTTGAAAATAAATAAAATACAGTTGTCCTTAGGATACAAATTGTTTAAGAATAATTATACTCGAGTTAACACATTTAAAGATATTGGTACCAAAGTTCTCAAAAATTTAACCATTGCATTAACTCCGGAGGTTATGCATGTGACTAATAAAGAAACAATTAAAAATATACTGAAAAAGTATCACGATGATCCTGTTAATGGTGGCCACCCAGGAATCAATCGAACAAATAATAAAATTAGACAAAAATATTATTGGAAAAATATGAAAAATGATATACGAAATCATATTAAAAAAGGCATTGAATGCAGTAAAAACAAAATGAATAAAATTTAAAAGAACCGATGATAATAACTGAAACACCAACAAAAGCTTTCGATTGATACAATTGGACCATTTCACGTATCGGTAAATGGAAATGAGTATGCAGTCACTATAGTATGTGACCTAACAAAGTATCTGATCGCAATTCGAATTGCGAGCAAACACGCAAAAACAGTGTCGAAAGCAATTTTTGAAAATTTCATTTTGATATATGGTTGTATGAAAAAAATCATCACGGATATGGGAACTGAATACAAAAACAACGTCTTTGAAGAATTGTGTAAACTCTTAAAAATTTAACACAAGACTTCTACCCCATATCACCATTAAACTCTGGGCACTGTTGAGCGTAGCCACAGAACTTTCAACGAATACATCCGTTCTTACATATCCATTGACAGAAATGATTGGGATGAATATTTAAAATATTTTGCGTATTGTTGCAATACAACACCATCTACAGTTCATGGTTATTGTTCATTTGAGCTAATATAATCTTGGCTTGCGCCATAATGACGCTTAACCGCCTAGGCGATTTTGGCCGTTTCGTATCGAAGCGCGCCAGTCATTCCTTTTTAGCGATAACTGACGCCAATTGGAAACCCCAAGGGAGTTAAAGTCATCCTCCACTAGTTGTTTCCATCTCAGTCGAGGTTTCCTCCTTCCTCTGCCGCCGAATTTGGGTGTCGATAGGAAAACATTCTGTGCTGGTGCTTCTTTGTCCATTCGTATAACATGACCCAGCCAGCGGAGCCTTTGGGCTTTAATCCGCTGAACTATGGTCAGGTCTGCATAAAGCTCGTACAGCTCATCGTTAAATTTCCTTCGATACTCGCCATTGGCATCACGGGAAGGACCATAAATCTTCCGAAGAACTTTTATCTAAGTCTAAGAATACTTGATATTACTTGAGGATAGTGTCCTACAACACATGTGTAAAGATCCGTCATTTAAAAGCAGTAAAAGTCGGACAAACTTGATGGAACAAGAGAAAGCAAAGTAATTGGAAAAGAAAAGTTCCCGAACTTTGAGGTGTCTGGCTGCAGTTTCTTCATGGGATGAAGTCTGGAAATGCCTGATACTACTTAGGGGTAGTGTTTTACGACACATGTGCAAAGATCCGCCATTTTAACATAGCCAAAGTTGAACAAACTCGCTTAAACAAGTGAAATCGATATAAGAATTACAAAAATTCCCGAGTTTTGAGGTGTCTGGCTGAAGCTTTTGCCATGGGACGATGTCTGGAAATGCCTGATACTACTTAGGGGTAGTGTTTTACGACACATGTGTAAAGATCTACCATTTTAACATAGCCAAAGTTCAACAAACTCGCTTAAACAAGTGAAATCGATGTAAGAATTACAAAAATTCCCGAGTTTTGAGGTGTCAGGCTGAAGTTTATGCCATGGGACGAAGTCTAAGAATACTTGATATTACTTGAGGGTAGTGTCCTTCAACACATGTGTAAAGATCCGTGATTTTAAAGTAGTAAAAGTTGGACAAACTTGATTGAACAAGAGAAAGCAAAGTAATTGGAAAAGAATAGTTCCCGAACTTTGAGGTGTCTGGCTGAAGTTTTTGTCATGGGATGATGCCTGGAAATAGCTGATTTTACCTTGGGGTAGTGTTCTGTGACACATGCGTAAAGATGCGCTATTTAAAAGCTGCCAAAGTGTGACCAATCCGCTCAAACCTGTGAAAGCGCAGTAAGAATTATGAAAATTCCCGAGTTTTGAGGTGTCTGGCTGAAGTTTTTGCCATGGGACGATGTCCAAAAATGCTCCATAATACTTGGGGGTAGTGTTCTACAAAAAATGGGGAAATATTGGGTAGTTAAAAGCAGCCAATGTTGGCCAAATATGTTAAATTGTTAAAACGGAATTAATTTTCATAGGAAAATCCGCGAACTTAGGGTGTTTGGCTGGAGCATAGCCCATGGTACGGGTCTAACAACACTTCATACTGAAGCGGAGTGGTAATCTACGACAAATATGTGAAAATCATCCATCAGAAAATAAGTGAAGTTATGGTCATTTTTTTGCGACTTTGACCCCTGATATCTAGGCCCAAGACTTAGGTACAGCTTTGAGATTTTCACATTCGTTCTAGATTCGGGGAGGACTATCCAGCAGTATTGGTTTCATCCATCAGAAAATAAGTTATGTCTGGCGGCCCTGGGATCTTGGTCTAAAGGGCCATCTCATCTTCTCTTGACACTGTCCATGATTCCGAGCCGTACATCAGGACTGGTATGATGAGAGACTTATAGAGCGTGATCTGCATACGCCAGTAATTGCACGCTCTTGTAAAAGATTGTGCCATTGCGGTTTAGCTCTGCTGCTCGAATTATCTTCTCCAGCATCAGGTTGAAGAAATCGCACGAAAGGGAGTCGCCCTGTCTGAAGCCTCGTTTGGTTTCAAATGGCTCAGAGAGGTCCTTCCCGATTCTGACGGAGCTGATGGTTTTGCTCAACGTCATTTGGCAAAGCCGTATACGCTTTTCAGGGAAGTCAAATTCAGACATGGCGGCATACAGGCAGCTCCTTTTTGCGCTGTCAAAAGCGGCTTTAAAATCGACAAAGGGATGTTGAGTGTCGATTCTTTTATCATGGGTCTTCTCCAGGATTTGGTGTATCGTGAAAATCTGGTCGATGGTAGACTTACCAGGTCTAAAGCCACACTGATAAGGTCCAATCAGTTTGTCTACGATGGGCTTCAGTCTTTCACACAATACGCCAGAAAGAACCTTATATGCGATATTAAGAAGACTGATTCCGCGGTAGTTGGTGGGGTTAGCGGGATCGCCTTTCTTGTGGATTGGGCAGAGCACACTTAAATTCCAATCTCGAGGCATGCCATGACCATATTCTGCATAAGAGCTGATGTGGTGTTTGAACAGCTCGGCGGGTAGTCCGTCTTTTCCAGGCGATTTGTTGTTTGGGATATAGCTATCCTCACTTCACCATAGTCAGGTGGTGGGACGACTTTTCCATCGTTAGGGAAAAGTTGGGGTAACGGGTTCGACGTCTCCCTCGCAATTAAGCTGTGAGGAGAAGTGCTCCCTCCATAATTTAAGTACATTCTGTACGTCGGTTACCAGGTCGCCATTATTGTCCTTACAGGAACTTGTCCCGGTCTTTAAACCTTCCGTCATCCGCCGGATCTTTTCATAGAATTTTCGGGCATCATTCCTGTCAGCCAGCATCTCAAGCTCCTCACACTCACGCCTTTCGGCTTCACGTTTCTTTTTTCTGAAAAGGCGTCTCTCTTCCTTGCTCGCCTCACTATAGCGTTGCCATACACTGCGGGTTCCGCCCATTCGCAACGTCTCCCTGTATGCAGCGTCCTTTTTGTCCGAGGCAATGCTACATTCCTCATCGTACCAGTTGTTCTTGCGGGCTCGCTGAAGCCCTATAGTGGCCTCAGCGGCGGTACGTAATGAGTTAGAGATATGCTTCCATTGCTCGGTAACATCGTTAGGTCGAGAATTGCTCTCCGATAGCAGGTGTGAGAGTAGAGTGGAATAATTATCAGCTGTCTGTGTCGTGCGCAGCTTCTCGACGTCAAACTTTCTTTCCGTTACTGTGCGCACTTTCTTCTCTGCACAGAGGCGTGTGCGTATTTTGGCTGCAACAAGGTAATGATCCGAGTCGATATTGGGACCACGTAGGGCACGCACGTCCAGAACGGTGGAGCTGTGTCTGCCGTCGATAATGACATGATCAATCTGGTTTCTAGTTCCTTGATCAGGGGACAGCCATGTGGCTTGGTGTATTCGTTAATCTGGAACCTGGTACTACTGATGACCATATTGCGAGCAGCGGCGAAGTCAATCATCCTAATGCCGTTGGGGGATGTTATATCGTGGAGACTGAATTTTCCAACTGTAGGACCAAAGACTCCTTCCTTGCCCACCTTGGCATTAAAGTCGCCGAGCATGATTTTGATATCATGCTGGGGGCAGCGATCACAAGTCTGTTCAAGTTTATCGTAGAAGGAGTCCATTTGAGCTAGATTTGGAAAAATACTTCTGACTTACGATTTTTTGCAAGACCATGCCGTAAGCCCATTATACCATTATGAGGCTTACGACAAAGAAATTAAATTTAGATTACAAAGAGCTCATAAATTAATAAAAGAAGCTAAAGAAAAACAAAAAATTGATTATGATAAAAATATTCAAATTAAGGAAATAAATTTAGGAGATTTAGTATTAGTTAAATATGAAACAGGACATAAGTTGGATAATAAGTATAAAGGCGCTATAGAGTAGTAAATATCGATAAGAACAATAATTATACTATAACCCCTCATAAAATAGAAAATACAGATATAAAAAATCCATTAAGCGATAGAAATAAGAAAATCATAATTCATATAAAAAGGCTTAAGCTATTTGAATAAATTCAATTCATTTTTTGTTCATTACCCATAAATTTTATTTATTCATAAATTTTTCACTTTAAGTTTTACGACCTTAAGAAAATAGTTGTGTACAAAATAGGTGTAAGTTATTATCATAAACAAAAAGTCGACACTTATCCGAAGTGTTCAAAAGAAAAAAAAAATGTATCGCATGAATAACTTTACAAGTACTCACTTGAAAATAAAATGAATAAAACTAAAACATAACATAAGTAATAACCAGACAGAACATAAAAATTTTTGTAAACAAACGATTTTTTTGAAGTTAACTTCTTAGGCGGCGATATGAAGTTTTGATTGAGAGTAAAATATGAGAAAATGGCTGATGATGCAACGGAAATATGAACTGTAGCCGACTTTCAGGCGTAGGCGGTTTTCACCACGATGTTTAGCTGTGCAAATCAAATAGGAGGTGAAATTCTAGGATCTAGCTAGCATTGCACAAATTGTAAGCAGAATTCATGGGCATTGCCACTTATGGCGGTTTGCAGGGTTGCCACCTATCCCTTTTTTAATATAGAGCTAGATATGCTAATATGGGTATCAAGTGAAAGATATTTTCGGCCGAATTCCAAATATGACAATTTAAAGCAGGGTTACCACCTAACCTCAATTTATTTATTTTTTCGTATATCTCGGGAACTGCTTGACTGACCGATTTGGATAAAATTTGGCATATAGACAATATGATTCATTCTAAGATTACATAAATGGGTGTTGCCACTTAATGTGGTTAACAGGGTTGCCACCTATCCCATTTTTTTAAATATAGACCTAGATATGCCATTATAGGTATCAGATGAAAGGTAATTTCGACAGTGTTCCAAATATGATGATTTCAAGCAGGGTTGCCACTTATGGTTGCCACTTAGCCACAATTTATTTATTTTTTTGGTATATCTCGGGAACTGCTTGACCGATTTGGATAAAATTTAGCATATGAACAATTTGATTCATTCTAAGATAATAAAAATAGAGCTATATATGCCAATATGCCTGTTAATTTAGGCATAATTCTACCCACGTACCGAATTTGAAGGAAAACGCACCATGTATAAGATATTTTCGAATTAATCGGTTCCCTGGTTCACTTCGTGGAAGTAAGAATTTGTGAATCTAAACCATTCTCGAATACATCTTATTCATTTTTCGTTATTTCTGAATTTAAGAAGTTAACTCCTTTCACGTGTATTGGCTACACGCGGTTTTTTTTTAGGAAAGGAGGTGTAGTATATGAGAGCAAGTCACTAACAGCAATAAGGCGACACGCCGACTATAAATGTTCGCTGTGAAATATAAACATTTTGCTGTACCATAGAGTTTCTAATTACACTCATTTTCTCACGCCAAGCTGTGAGGTTATATACGCCAACTCTATATATGTAGATATGTGCGAGTATACTGCCAAGCGGCTCTACGCTTGGTATATGTACATGTGTGTGTGACTGCACTGAATATGCACTGAGCTGGACACTGAGCTTTGCACATATGAATGCATGCCATATGTGTAAGCAAGAGTCTCGCCAGTTTAGCAGGTAAGAATATATGTTATGTAACAAATAAGAAATAACTACGTATGGGTTATTCCTAAGATATTTTAGGGTATAAATAAGGTTCTGAATTTGAATAAAGTCGATCATTGACATTCGGCACTTCGCGGTGCCTAAATCATTTATTTTAGTACGCATGTATTTCTCTTTATTAATCTTGAAGTGGAGTTTGCTGGTTTTCCGTCTGGTTGCAGCTGCGCACGTTACGGTTCTGATTGTAAGGTCTATTGCCGTTTCGGGCTTGTAATCCTCTTTGGTTATTATTATTATTGTTGTTGTAAATTTTTTATAGTGGGCGTGGCACCGCCCACTTTTAAGGAAGGCATTTTTGAAAATTTGACGGTCGTAACTGTTAAACTGATTACGATAGAGCGATGGAATTTAGCACAAAGCCTACTAGTATCGTTGGGAGTATACCTGATGAAATTGGAAAAAATCGCCCTCCAACCACGCCCACTTTCGATATCGAAAATTTCGAAAATCACCTAAATTGACATAATTCGGTAACGGAAATGGGTAAAATGATATAATTTTATAGGTGAATCCCCCTGGTCATTATAGTTTCCTGGTTTTCCGTCTGGGTGCAGCTGCGCACGTTACGGTTCTGATTGTAAGGTCTATTGGCGTTTCGGGCTTGTCGTCCTCTTTGGTTATTATTATTATTATTGTTTTTGGATCTCGAGTTGTTGCTGTATTTTGGTTGCGGTCTAAATCTCCTACTTTGGAAGTTCCCATAATTGTTACTTCGGTAACCCCCGCGGAAATTACTCCGGAACTGACTCTGTTGCCGTATATTCAAAATCGTGTTTGAGCTGCCCGTTATTTTTCGGGTACAGCTGTTGGTGAATTTAGAGATTGCATCGTTCATTGTTGTGAACGTTCCCGCTTGCATTATCATTTTGACCTTATTATTAGAGCAGTTTTTGCACATAGCTTTGACTGCTGCTTGTGTTGAATATCTCTTTGCCAAGTCTGGATTAAGTCCATCCGAGATATAAGCTCCTTCTCCGACCTGGTGATTTTTTCTATGTCAGCTGCGTATTGGTTTGCGGTTTTGCTGCGTTGTTGGACGTTCAGGAGTTTTGCTGTTAAAACTTCTACTGATTCGCCTCTGAGTGCAGCTTTTAGCTTTTCTTTTATTTGTGCTATTGTGCTTTCGTTACTAATGAAGTTTCCTGTCGTGCCTTTTAGCTTGGTTTTTATCACTGTTGCTGCTACGGCTTCGTGAGTATCTTTGATTTGATCAAGTAGATCAAGGTCGTCTAAGAAACTGTGCAAATTCTCCGGCTTACCATCAAACTCTGGTAGCACTGATGAAGCAGTGTTAATAAATTCAACTACAGATTGTGGCATTGTGACGTTTATGTTAGGGATGATTGAATTTTTTACTGCCCTATTTTCGTCCACTGGTGGGGTCTGGTTCAAAGAAGGTGATGGAGTTCGGCTCCGACACGTTCTGATAAAAGTAAAGTAAAATCAACCTGGAGTTCTCCTTTACTGTGGTTGGTATTGTTATTTCTATATTGTGTCTAGCTAGATAAGATACCAATTTATCTCGTACGGTGTAAAAAAATTGTTAAGCTTCTTTTTGGTGTTCTTCGGTAAGTATATGAGTTCCCGCCTTGATAACCTGTCTTATACTATTTAGGGCTTCCAAAATTACGTTCAAATGCTTTACTAATGTTTCTGTTATTATGGACAGTTGGACAATTCACAAGGGGTATCGTATTCGTTTATCGTTGTATGTTTCCATGGTTTCCAATATAATTAAAAAAAAAGAACAAATAGCACGAAATACTAGAGGTTGTGAATTGCGTAAATGTTTCTTTTAATTGGACAAAGGAATGTCAAAAAGCTTTTGTCTATTTGAAGGAGGCATTAATAAATCCAAACATTTTGCAATATCCAGATTTCAATAAAGAATTTTGTATAACAATAGACGCCAGTGGATTTGCCTGTGGCGCAGTTCTTAGTCAAGAACATGACGGCAAACAATTACCCATTGCCTATGCGTTAAGAAAATTCATAAAAGGTGAAAGTAACAAAGCACCAATTAAGAAAGAATTGGCAGCAATCCATTTGGCTATCACTTATTTTAGACCATACGTTTATGACAGAAAATTTTTAGTTAAAACAGACCATCGCCCGTTAACATACCTATTTTCGATGAAAAACACTTCATCAAAATTAACTAGAGTTCGATTGGAGTTAGAGGAATATGACATAATGAAGGTTACGACTCGATCGGAAACAAAATTTATTAAACAAAGTGTGCTTGAATTTGACGTTGTTCTCATTTAGAACTGGGGTATAATGTCAAATCGAAAAGAAATCTTAACCGATTTGTGACAATTTTTTATTCAAATTTTGTAAGCAAATGTAAATTTTTTGGAAGCAATATTAGCTAGCCGGAAAAACCAAGACTCGATGAAATAAAAGATAGGAGGATACACGTGGGGAAGGGTAAGAGCTTATGAACCTGTTATATATGTATGTATCTGTTAAATAAATGAACTCGAGGTTTGTGTAATGTTGGTATTTATTTAATAGCAAGTTAAATATTTTATAATATAGTATGGCGCGTGAATTTGTGACTATACACGATGGCGGCTTGTCAAAGAAGGAACGAAGAAAATTATGTTTAAATAGAGATGCACATATTTCAATATGCGTATAGATATAATACAATGGTATTTACAATTAGTGGTGAGTAAATGTACCATCTCAAGGAATAGGGTGTGCTATATACTCAACACGCCCCCATACATTTATGAACCAATTCAAATACAGTCACTTATTCAACACACTTCCATATAGTATATATGTATTTACAAGTTTGAATATACATCATTGTATATACTTATCAGTAACTTAATTCAGATTTAATAAATGTCTTAACTCATTGAATTTTTGTTGGCAAAGTGATTTCGTTAGGATATCTGCTAAGTTGTGAGCAACATCATTAACTTTGCTTTGATAATTTTCATTTATGAAATGGTAGTGTACTTGAATATGTTTGGAATACTTCTCGCAGTGCTACTTGCATCAGGTCACACAGAGTTTGTGGGAACTGGCCTGTGAATGCAATAGCTAAATCGTCTGCGTATGCCACTATCTTCCCGTTTTGAGTACAAAGGACGAGAGACTGAGCGGTCTGTAGTCTTTTGGCTCGTAGTGGGATGCCTTCCCAGCCTTAAGGATAAATACTACCGTGGCGCTTCCCCAAGAGCCCGGAATGTGGTTGAGAGCCAGGCAGGCAGGAGAAATACCAGCCATTTAGCTGATGTCTCCAACGTGTTTATAAGTTGCGCGGGGATAATCCCGTCCGGCCCGACAGCCTTATATGGTTCAAAGCTCTTAACTGCCCACCTTACCCTTTCCTCAGTGATGGGTATATTTACTGCCAGGTTTGTTGCAGGTGCTAGTGGTGCGTCATGCAGATTCCCCGGAAAATGTGTATTCAAGAGCAGCTCAAGGGTTTCCTCTTCCGTGCTGGTCCAGGATCCGTCAGGTTTTCGCAAATAGCTGATGGCTGTTTGACTTTTGAGAGGACTCGTCTAAGTATAGCTGTGTCGTCGACCTTTTCGACGCCAGTGCAGAAATTTCTCTACGAGGTTCTCTTCGCCCCTCTCAGAGCTTTTTTGTAGGCCCTTAGCTTAGCTTTATATTCGTGCCAATGAGGCTCAGAGTCGAGGCTCTTGGCCTTGTTAAATTGTTTCCGTAATGATTTGCGGAGCGAGTCCAAATCGTAAGACCACCAATGTTACCTGTGTTTACCGCGTGGTTTTGGCACTGGACAAGCCTGTCCTAGAGCATTTGAGAGCGCCGATGTAAATGTAGTAACAAGATCCTCCAGCTCCTCTACTGATGAGGGGGCTTGTGAGGGCAGTACTGGTAGGTCTCTGTCTAATATTTCATCGTGTAACTGCCAATTAGTGTTACGTGGATTGCGCTTCATGATTGGTTGTTCTACAATAAAGAGAATGAATGTTCTTCAAGAACCCGCGATTTTCTGAGCAACTCATAAACGCCTTCACTTCAGATAGTGAGGTCTATGACCTCCCTGCGGGTCTTAGTGATAAGAGTAGGCTCATTATCCACGTTGCAAATTACCAGGTTGGTTGTAATAGGTAATCAAACAGAGACTCACCCCTGGCATTGATATAGGAGCTCCCCCATTGGACTTGGTGAGCATTAGCGTCCGCTCCAATAATAAGATTACCCGTGCACAAATTTGACACCAGGTCTTCACCTCCGTTTGTGGTGGAGGTTCTTCGGCGTCGTAAGGCATATAGACCGACGCCACCGTCAGGCGGGTGCTGTCGACCGTTAGACTGATAGCGGTATCACCATTGGTGTAGTTAGGTAGGAGAGAGGAGTTCAACTCAGACTTGACCAAAATACACGTTCTGACTTTGCTCTCCTCGCTGGCTCGAATGAGCTTGAAGCCCTTAGTCCCCAATCCGCAGATTCTCGAGCTATTGACCCACGGTTCTTGGATGAGGACCACATCCACGTCGCCTTTAGAAAGACGACTACTTAAAGCAGTCCAGGCCACTTTAGATTTGTTCAGATTAATCTGAAGCACCAAAAACATGAGAGCGCACAGACGTCCCCATATCTTCGAGGTTTGCCCCATCCTGGAGGTTGCCTATCAACGACGAGTTGTTCCGATTAACTGCCCGATATGGCGTTGCGGGAGTCCTGCTGTCTGTAGCGTTAGATGTTAATCGCTGAGGGTTGGCTGCTACCACCGTCACGTCGAGGACTTTCTCGTCCTGTAGGCTGTCCTCCATCTCCGAGTTGATCACAGCACTATCGCCAAGGGACGTGGCGGATAACATGCTTTCCGCATCGGAATCCTCCGGTATTTCGTTTTCCGGCTCCCCCGGAGCAGCGAAAGGGAACGCGCTGAGCATCACCACGATATACGTGGTTAACGATCTGGCCTAAGCTGTAGTGTACTAGGTCATTGCACCTATTAAGGGGCTCGATTGACTCTTTATTCATGGTGAACACCACCCGTCTGTCGGGCCCTACCGCATCCCCGACCAGATTGACACTCCAGTCATGCGTTGGAAAGGACGGATTCATTAGCCGTAGCATCCCGAGAATTCTCTCGGGTTCGTTAGGGATGGCCGGAATCCATGCCCTTGCCTTAACATGATGAGCTTGTTAATTTAACATGACGATCGTGTTAATTTAACATGATGATCGTGTTAATTTAACATGGTAGATGGTGTTGACTTAACATGATGATCGTATTAATTTAACATGATAGATGGTGTTGATTTAACAATAAAAACATGTTGAATTAACATGACAGATCGTGTTAATAAATTATACAAGCATTATTTTCTTTCATACCTGAAAATATGTATGTTAAAGGTTTTCGATAGATGAATTAACTAAATAAAAATGATTGAAAAAATCAAAAACAAGGTGTTTTATTTTAACGGTTAATTTAACAATAAAAACCTGTTAAATTAATATGATAGATCGTGTTAATTTAACAATAAAATCCTGTTAAATTAACATGATAGATCGCGTTGATTTAGCATAACATATCGTGTCAATTTCACATGATAGATCGTGTAAATTTAACAGGACGAAAGTGTTATTTCAACATAGTATAGTGTTAATTTAACATGTCTGATCGTGTTGATTTAACAAGAAAAATAATGTTGTATCAACAGGAAAACATGTTGATTCAAACCTTTGTGATCATGTTAAATTCACACTGTTCCTTTATGTTGATTTAACATGTAGGAACAGTGAAACATTAGCTTCATGTTAGAACAACATGAGCGATAGTGTTGAAAAATAATAACCTGAAAAAGTGTTGATTCAACATGAAAATTATTCTGCGTGTGGTTACCTCAGCAAAGCTTAGTTTGCCCGCTCCAGGGGTATTCTAATGTCGCTTGGGAGGGGGATTTAACTCCAGGTCCGATCTCTTGCGCTTGAAAGGGTTAACTTTTAACCTCTTTGGCATGTAAGTATTTTGGAAATCCGGTATCACAGCTTTCGCTGGCTCTACCGATTTTCTGTAATTCGGCGACAGCGATTCCTGCGGTACGCCTTCATACCTCTTCAGGATCTTTGCAGCCAATATCTTCTCGTGGTATGTGAAGCGGCGGGGAGATGTCTCCCGGGAGCGCGGACCCGTAGTTGCCATCGCGGTCGCTCCCTTTGCCGAAATCTCAGTTGCATTTTCCTTCTCCGTCGAAACTCCGCGGCCAGGTCGTGAGACGGCTGCCACAGACGTAAAGAGACTGGTTATCATATCAGCGGTTGATGGGAGTTTAGCATCCGCCGTTGTCCGCTTAGCTGCGTTGGAAACCGCACTGGTGCTAGCTCCCATCAAGTCAATCTTACTCGATAGAGGTTTGGTTGACCGACTCGTAGTAGCCATAGCGTAGATCCCCCATTGATTATGGAGCGGAGGTTGTCCTCCGGCGTTGTTGTTGCTTTCTCGCCTGCTTTGTTTTTTAGGGGTTTCGTTTTTATTTACGTTATTTGAGTTCAACTTGTTCGTAGGACCCATCGCCGGACAAGGCCAGCTTAGGGTCAAGGGAAGAGTAGGGGAAAATGTGTCGTCCGCCGCGGCAGAGCCCCGTACCGCGGTAATGCCATGCTTACTCTCTGAGGCGACCCGGTATCAGAGAGGCTCCGTTCAAATACAGCCACGATTTGCCTCCCGGCTGCATACGTCCAATGGGCACGGTTTCGCATAATACCCTGGATTGGAAGGGGGAAGATCTTTGTCGTCACGCCAGAGAGGCTAGGCTGCTCTCCTGGTGAAGTGCCGTACGGAGCTATGATCACAAGGGCAGCATAGCCCTGTGGCTATCGACTTAAGCCCTCGTACCCCGGCAAGGTATCCACCCTTCACGAGGGAAAAGATGTATGTAATTCTTTAAGAAATTCAAAAACGTTTAAACCCGGTTCAGATCAAAATAACAATTCCGGTTTCGGTTTTGAAAAATAAATCGGTTTTCATCCAAAATGGTCAATATACGAAGAAAAAAAAAAACAAAATGCAGTTAAGTGGCAGCCCTAGGTGTAAACTCATCTTAGGCCCAATTTCACAGTGGCAGGTTAACTTAAGCTTAAAGTATTTGGAAATGAAATAAAAATAATTTTTTTGTTTTATTTCTTCAATTTTTGTAGTTTTATTTCTTCAATGGTCGCTTCAGAGCTTATATAATTTCTGGCTGTGCCTTTCAGCTTTGTTTTTATCATAGACACTGCAATAGCCTCATGCTCCTCTTTAATTTGTTCGAGTATATCAAGGGCATCTAAAAAACTAGACAAGTTTTCAGGTTTGGCATCGAACTCTGGTAAGATCGATGACGCAGTTTTGATAAATGCTACCATTGTTTGCGCCATAATTGTTTCAGTCTGCGAATTCTTTTCCGCGAGTTCAACAATATTTGTATGTGATTTGGTATCTATTTTATTATCCTCTTGTTCCGTTAAGAAGGGGCCTAAATCTATTTCAATATCCTTTTCGAAAGATGTTGGGACGAGTACCTCAATATTATGTCTTGCTAATGAGGATACTAATTTATCCCTAACACTGGTAAAGGTTTGCTTTGCCTCAAGCTTGTGATTAGGAGTCAACTGGTTATATACCCCTCGAATAGCCTTGCCTATGTTATTCAGCGAATGTAAAATTGTTGTGTGTGTGAGAGGCTTCAACACAGTTTCATTCTTGATTTTCGTATTTTTAGTAATGCATTTATTTGATATTTCTGCCAAAATATTCTCTTCTGTGAGTATTTTATTAATTTCCTCCCATTGACCCATTTAGGTAGGGGAATTTAGAAAAAAAATTCATATGTGCATAGGTCCGAGTATATCTCAGTGCAGTCACCAACGTGCACACAACCATATCTGTAAGTGGAGCTGTCAATAATGCAGTCGCTCATATCCACAAATATGTGGCTAGCGTATGCAAACTGATATCAATCCATAGCTTGTGCTGTTCTTGTACTTAGCGTGAGAAACTGAATGTAATTAGAAATACGTTGACGCTGCAGAATGTTTACATTCCATACATTAGAAGTTGGTGTGTGACTTGCTCTTGTTAGTGACATGCTCTGATATACTACAGTAACTGCTTATTTAAAAACCATAAAAAGAACAAAAATACAAAAACAACATTAGTGGGTGTTAAATATAAATACACAATTTTTAAAATACACATTAACCATTTGTATCTAAGTTACACTGAAAAAGGTAGATTTTTACATTAGATATTTACGTTAACAATTCACAATGTTTATACCATCTTTAGTGGTACACTTGTCAAACTAAACTAAACTACAAACATAACAAATAAGTCGCTGCTATTTCATCTGTATCTTCCTTCTTGTTGATCGTATATTCCCTTTTCTGCATTATACGTAGGCTTTCCAACGTATATCTCATCTTTTCTCGTCGTTCCTTATCTGTTATTTTCGTGTTCTCGAAATCAGCTGTAAGGTTGTTTGTTATTGTATGCTATGATAGTCCTGTGCTGTGTTGTTGTTTCCTTATATCGGCCTCATGCTCGGACAATCTAATATTTTAGCTTCGTTGGTGGTCCCCATGTACACCTTGTTGTTGCCGTTACATGGTACTTCGTACAGTACATTATTCTGTTGTTGGCTTTCTCTTTTTGTGAAGCATGTAGCTAGTGTGCAATTCGATTTGTAGGCTAAGCTTACGTTTGGTTTTTGGACAATGCTCTATACAAAAACGAATACAAGGAGAAGATGGAACAGCAAGTATAGAGCAACTGTTTTATTTCCCTTGTCGGCGTCTGTGATAACTATTTCGTCTTTGTGAAGTTTGAGGAATGTTTAAGTTTTCTTGTAGGTTTCTATAATAAATTTTTCTGCTGAGTTGTGACGTATATTTCGCTTGTATAGTAAAATTCTGTTGCTTTATTTATTTCTGGCTACTTCTTTGTCCTTTTCATCCTCTATATTTTGGCTTGTTGGGGGCAGTGTAAATTTTTAAACAGTAAAATAATGAAAATTTGGTTGCCTGTTGCGAGGCAGGGCAGCAATTGGTTTATTTAGTAATATTTCAGCTTATTTATAATAATTCTTAACTCTAAAACTCTTATTTACTAGAATACATATTTACTCTAATTCTATGTACTGTATGAGGTACAACTCAGTGCAGTCAGTAACATACATACAAACATATACAGCTCGCAGCTACAAGTAATGCCGTTACATACGTACGCACACATGTACTAAGCGTGGAGCTGCTAGCAATGCAGTCGCGCGCATTCACGCATATGCGGCTAGCGTATGTAAGGCGATAAGAAACTCTATAACTAGTGCCGCTTATATATTTGGGGCGCGTGAGAAAGTGAACGTAATTATGAATACTTTGACTCTGCAAAATGTTTACATTCTACAGCCAAACATTTAGAAGTCGGCGTGTGGCTTTGCTATTGTTAGTGACATGCTCTGATATACTACACCTCCTTTCCAAAAAAAAATCGTGAATACATATGAACGATTTTATAGCTGTGATATATTTAAGTGGTTTTTTTTTCTTTTTCTTGTACATTTCTGCAATTAATTTATGAGTGTTTCATTTGATACTTTTTAGATTTTTATTGCTTGTCGTTTGTTTACAAAATTTTCTGTTGTGCCTGATAATTATGTTACAATGTTTTTCAATTTTGTTTATTTTATTTTCAAGTGTTGTCCACTTGAATAACTCAAGTTTTTAGATGTTTTTTTACTTATTCACCTGATACATTTTCTTTATTTGCAATTTGTTTTCTTTTGTACAATGTGTATAAGTGTCGGCCTGTTAATAATTGATTAGTAATCGGTAATGATTAGCATTTCATTGATTATTTTTTGAGAAGCCACCTAATGATTGATTACCAATTACTTTCACTTTTTAATGATTATATTTTGCAATTTATTAAAAAAAAAAATCAAAAAAAATCAAAGAAAATCAAAAAAAAAAAAAAAAAAAAAAAAAAAAAAAATTATGAAAAGTAATGATTACTTTTGATTTTTTGATTTTATTTGATTTTTTTCCAGTACTGTTGTAGAAAAATATGTACATACATAAATATTCACTTGCACAAACATACAAATGTATAGGTGAAGCAAGAAGTTCTTTTATATAAATGCATGTATTCATGCACATCAATATCCCTGAGATCTTGAGATCTTTCGTACTACTTAGTTCTCATCAAGTGGTCGAACTGCAACCTAAACAGAAGACTGGCGCTTTTGCACATTCAGTCTATTATTTTTAAAAAGGTATATGTAATATGGAATGATAATGATGATAAAATATTAATATGAAAAATATGGAATGTAGCGGTGTAATTTACAACTTGTTAATAGTACTGTACGATAGTAAATCAAATGTCAAATGCCCATAAATGACTACGTCGCCCAAGTCTCTTTTGGACATAGTTGGATGCCTATGTTTTAATTTGTGTAGCATACTTAGGCTACGCTCACACTGCAACCGACTTTTTCATCCGGTCTCATCAGAGAAATTCGAACGCGGCCAAAGTTTGTTTACATTCGGGTGAAATCGGATGAAATCGTGTCCATATTACGCTTATACACACTTATTTTCGAAAAAATAAACAGTTCTGATTTTCACAACTTCGCATGAAAAAAACATTTTTAAAATCAATTTTTTTTTTTTAAATCGTAAAAATTCGAAAAAATTTCGACTTTGGCCATCTATTGCTCAGCGATGGTTTGACCCACCCTTACATTTTATAAGTCGTTAGAAGCGTATTTTAATTTCCTTTCGAACGAGGTATCGCTTAGCTCCATCGCTTTTGCAACATTGGCAAAAAGAAATTTTGAATAAAGTGATACCTGAAAAAACACAAAATTACCGATATCTCGAAAACCTACCCATACAAAAAACTTAAAAAATATGTTTTGTGCTTGGCATATCAGTGCCAATTCACCCATATACATGAATATCTTGGTATTTTTTCAAATTACTTATTTGTAAACTAGTGTTATCATCTCTCTAACCAATATAACCATTAAACCTGGAGTTTTTTCTCATATGTACATATTCTTAGCGATCAAGGTTCATTCTAGAAATCCATGAGCCCCAAAGTGTAAGTAGGTGTATATATTTGTTTACACTTTTAACAACAAAACTTTAAAATAATCAAAAAAAAATAAAAAAATAAATAAAAAAAATAAAAAAAATGTAAAAAAATCATGAAATAATCAAAAAATCAAAAATAATCAAAAAAAGGCGTTTTTGATTACTTTTGATTATTTTTGGTTTTTTTGATTTGTTCTTGATTTTTTAATATTTTTTTTATTTTTTTCTGGTTTATTCTAATCGTAATCAATTAGTAATTGCTTTTTCTTCAAAACAATTAAAATAATCATTACCTATTAATTAAAAAAACCTTCTAATCAATCAATTACTAATTACTAATCAAAATGAACAGCTCTGCTTAAAACCTAAACAAAGTTTTATAGGTCGTAAAAAAAAAAATTATATTTGTAAATTTATGAGCTAAAATTTTAGGCAAAATGAAATTAATTTATTCAAATAGCTTAAGTCTATTTTTATGAATTATGATATTCTTATTTTCTTTGCTTAAGATGTTACTATTATTTAAATCTATGTTTTCTATATTGTATGGAAATAAACTATAATTATTTTTATTATCGATATTTACTACTCTATAGGGCCCTTTGTATCTACTACTTATCTAACTTATGACCTGATGCATTCTTAACTAAAACTAAATCTCCTAAATTTATTTCTTTATACTGAATATTTTTGTCATAATATACTTATACCTTTCATGAACATGAAATGGTATTATAACTTTGGTCCGATGTTTGTAAATATGAGAAGAAGAAGAGATAGACCCATCAATAAGTATACCGAAATGATCAGGATGACGAGATGAGTTGATTTAGCCCGTCTGTCTGTCTGTCTGTTTGAACGCAAACTAGTCCCTCAGTTTTTGAGATATGTGGCTGAAATTTGGTATACGGCCACCATTTTCCAATATAGGAATCATTTGTCGGAACCAGCGAGATCGGACCAATATAACATATAGCTCCCATACAACCGATTATTCCGATAAACGGATTTTGGGCTATAACTCCTGTAATTAAACACGAAGGAACGTGAAATTTTATAAGTGTTGCTATTTTTATATGTGAAATATCGATGCTGAAAATCATAGAGATGGGATAATAATTTCACATAGCTCCCATACAATCGATTATTCCGATAAACGGATTTTGGGCTATAACTCCTGTAATTAAACACGTAGGAACGTGAAATTTTGTAAGTATTGCTATTTTTATATGTGAAATATCGATGTTGAAACTCATAGAGATGGGATAAATATTTCACATAGCTCCCATACAATCGATTATTCCGATAAACGGATTTTGGTAGATAACTCCTGTAATTATATAGGTAGGAACGTGAAATTTTGGAAGTATCGCTATTTTTATATGCGATATATCGATGTTGAAAACCATTGAGATGGCATAAATATTTCACATAGCTCCCATACAATCGATTATTCCGATAAGCGGATTTTGGGCTATAAGTCCTGTAATTAAACACATAGGAACGTGAAATTTTGGAAGCATCGCTATTTTTATATTTAAAATATCGATGTTGAAAATCATTGAAATGGGATAAATATTTCACATAGCCCCCATACAATCGATTGTTCCGATAAACGGATTTTGGTAGATAACTCCTGTAATTATATCGGTAGGAACGTGAAATTTCATAAATGTTGCTATTTTAGAATGTGGAATGTCGATGTTAAAAATCAATGAGATTGGACCATCCGATAATTTCGGTATGAGCTAAAGTTAAATTCACACAGGCTGTACTGGGGATCAATAAGTGAAAATCGTGACGCTTATTCATGAAAGGTATTTAGCCTTCGGCACAGCCGAATACAGCTTTCCTTACTTGTTATTTATTGAGGTGGAGTTTGCTGGTTTTCCATCTGGTTAACATTTCTCACATTTCTAGTGTTATTGCGATTAGAACAGCGTGTTTGACTTCCGAAATTTCTCCCGGATCTATTATTATTTCTATTATTATTATTATAATTATTATACCGTGTTGGGAATGATCGCCGCTGGTTACCTCTATAAGAGTTAGTTTGATAGCTTCTGCGGAAATTACCACGAAAATAATTTTGTTGGCTTAAGTGCAACAATGAATTAGGGTTACCCGTTATTTCTGTGCAGCTATTGGTGAATTTGGATATAGCTTCGTTCATCGAAGTGAACGTTCCAGCTTGCATAATTGTTTTCACCTTATCATTGGAACAATTTTTACACATAGCTTTTACAGCAGTTTGTGTAGCTTATTTGGTGGCGAGGTCTGTTGTTAAGCCATCAGATATGTATGCTCCCTCTAGTGATTTTGTCAATTTTTCAATCTCTGCAGTATACTGATTAGCAGTCTTACTGCGCTGTTGGATGTTCAGGAGTTTTGCTGTTATAACTTCAACTGACTCACCCTATACTTTATTTTTTAATTTTAGTTTTATTTCCTGTATTGACTCTTCAGCGCTTATCAAATTTCTAGCTGTGCCTTTTAGCTTTGTTTTTATCTTGGACACTGCCAAAGCCTCATGTTCCTCCTTGATTTGTTCGAGGATATCAAGGGCATCCAGAAAACTCGATAAGTTTTCTGGTTTGCCATCGAACTCAGGTAAGATCGATGACGCAGTTTTAATGAATGATGTCGCTGGTTGCGCCATTTCGGTGTCCGTTTGGGAATTTTGTCCTGCTTGGGCGACAATATTTGTTTGAGAAAATGTTTCTTGTTTCTCAATAATCTCAGTCTGGACAGATTTATCAGAATCAGAATGAATTTTGTCTTCTTGTTCTAGTTCCTCTTCCGAAGTATCTTCCATAAATTTGGTGTCAAAATCTATTTCAATGTCTTTTTCATAAGATTTTGGCACTATTAAGTCAATTTCATATCTTGATAATGAGTATACCAATTTGTCTCTGATAGACGAAAATATTTGGAATGCTTCTGTTTGGTGAGGTTTTGTTAAATAATGGTTAGTTCTTTTCAATATTTTTCCGCTATTTTTTAATGACAATAAAATGATATTCAGATGTTTCTTTATCGTTTCAGTTTTCATTTTTGTATTTTTACATATGCATTTATATGACTTTTCCGCGTTTATTTTTTCTTTAGAAAGCTCCCTCAAAATATCGTCCCACTTTTCCATTTGTATTAAAATGTATTTATTACTTATACTTTGTCCAGACCGTCTGCGCGGCTCTGGTATTTCTTTTTTAAATTTTTATTGTGGACTGAGTATATTTTGAGGAACAAACTGGTACAGGTGCAGATTGTCACAATCAGTAGCAAGATTTTTATGAATTCTAAAGCTTCAGTATGGTCAACAATTTTAATGCTATTGACTACATTCGCATTTGGGGTATCTACTTTAGAAGTTTTTCCCCCCATATTAAGAATCAGATAGACAAATGGAAATGGTCTTTACTTACTCTTCTTTTTTTTTTCTTAAAAAAAAATTTAATAGCAAATTTTCAAGTTTTTATTTTTATTTATTCATAAGTTCTTTCTTAAGGGTTTACTTTTCTTATAAGTCTAATTAATTCTTCTTCCAAAGTGGAAGGATATAAAAGGTCTTCCATTGTGGGTTCTCTACCCATTCCTATAAAGGACCATAATTGTTTTAACTAGTTTAGATTGTGTCTATTGCTTCCTTCGTCTACAATTTATTTGAGCGCTATTTCTCTTTCTATACTCTTCTAAAGTCAGCGGCTGAGGGCCTTGCCTGACTTGCTATTCCTTGATTGCTTTTGTCGCTTCCAGGCCCCGTTCAACTATACCGGAAAAGACTTTATCAGATTGTTTTTGTGTTTTTATGGACTCTCCTGACATTATTTTATTTTTACAATAATATTTTTTTTTTTGTGTTTACAATAATATGTGGCTGATTAGAAAAAAAAAAAACAATGCGAAACGGCAACTATGTGGTGCCCTTCTAGTTTAAGCGGCCGTTAGGCCAGCCATAATTTTGAAAAAAAAAATAAAATTCTTATATTTATATTTAGTTGATTGATTATTATTTAGTTGATTGATGCTTGTGGTCCCTTTAATAAGCCAGTTCTTTGGATAATTCCTTTCTGTTATGCCAACAATCCTTGTTTTTCCTCGGATGCCATTACAACGTGTTCGGGCAATAATTCATTAAATCTTTGGATACTTCCCTTCTGTTATGCCAACAATTCTTGTTTTTCCTCGGATATCATCACAACGTGTGCGGGCACTGATTCATATTTAGTTATGTTGATCAATAGTTCCGATTCAAGAAATTGCTCGTTCAAAATTATGTTACTTTATTCCTGCCGAATTTGGACGGCAGGATAATTTAATGAAATACTAATTTTATTATACTGGTTTTCCTGCCTTTGAAATCTGGCAGATCGCTAAGAGAGCAATATCTGCCATCAGTATCAAGGCAGATCGCCATAAAGTATTTGGAAATGAAATAAAAATAATTTTGTTGGTTGCCTTGGGCGAGGCAGAGCAGCAATTGGTTTAATTAGGTTTATTTCAGCTTATTTATAATAATTCTTAACTCTAAAACTCTTATTTACTAGAATACACATTTACTCTAATTCTATGTACTGTATGAGGTACAATTCAGTGCAAACATATACAGCTCGCAGCTACAAGTAATGCCGTTACATACGTACGCACACATGTACTAAGCGTGGAGCTGCTATCAATGCAGTCGCGCGCATTCACACATATGCGGCTAGCGTATGTAAGGCGATATGAAACTAGTGCCGCTTATATATTTGGGACGCGTGAGAAAGTGAACGTAATTACGAATACGTTGACTCTGCAAAATGTTTACATTCCACAGCCAAGATTTAGAAGTCGGCGTGTGGCTTTGCTGTTGTTAGTGACATGCTCTATACTAGAAATTCCACAAATCACAAATAAAAATTATCTAATTTTGTGCAGGCAAAATACGATTTTCCTTGTCACTTGGGCGATTTTGAAATCCACCCGCGTTATTACAGACAGTACCCCTATATCCAAAAAAATATCATTCTTTGCCAATTGATACCAAAAAAATTGCGTTAAAATCGGAAAAACAGAAAATTTAAAAAAAAAAAATCCAAACAAAACACTATATATATTTCGAAAGTGACAACCAGTGTTGCCAGAATTGTTTCAGCAATCCGGCTAGATCGAGAAAAAAAACGGCTAAAATAATGATTTCGGCGAAAAAAATTATAATTTTGGCCGGAAAATCGGCAAAAAAATTTTAAAAAACTTTTCCGCGTTTTATTCGCTTTATTTCATTAGAACATATAATATAAATATTTTATAATACAGTCCTTATCATAATTATAATAAATAACGCCCACGGAAATAACGCCCGCCGACAAAAGGAAATTACGCCCGCCAATATTCAATTGGAAATAACGCCCGCTTTAAAAAGTAAATAGCCCCGTGTGGAAATTTTCATTTTTTATTTGGAAAAAATTAAAAATTTAAAATATTTAGCTTTATTAATTTATCATTTACTCAAAACTGAGTTAAAAATACTGGGTCTATTAAAAAAGCGCCGCAGGCGAAATTTAATTCATCTTGGTGTGTCCAGATGAAGAGTTTGTTGATAACTCTGGAGTGCTGGTATCCTGTGAAACCATATGTCAGGAAGACTGGACTGCCCTAGAGAAAGCAGCTTTTGTTAAAGCAGATAAAAAGGCATTGGCCTTAATTAATTATATTAGGGGTTGTGCATTGTCAAAAATGGCATGGGAAAGATTAGATGAAATCTACAACGCATGTGGACCTGCAAGAAAAGTGTCATTGTTCAAGAGCTTGGTTCGTTTTCAAATTCGACGTAGCGATAAATTTTCCGCACAAATAAATCAATTTTGTAGTATTGTTATAGCCTACGTGAGCTTCAAATTGCTATACCAGATGATCTCTTGTCCATATTGTTGCTTTGTTCTCTGCCGGACGAGAAGGAAAATTTCGTAGTCGCTATCGAGTCGAGAGATGTTCTTCCATCATTGCTACAGCTTAAACGTAAGCTGCTGGAAGAAGAGCATCGCCGTTTTTCCAACGTTGCTGCTGGAAATAGCTCAGATGCTGAACGAGTGCTGTCCACATGCGGTGCGAAGGGACACATAAGTACGCAATGCAAAAACAAGAAGAAGCGAAGTGATCAAGTAAGTAATGCGGTTTTGGGAATATCGAGCAACAACAAATAGGACCAATTCATTCTCGATAGTGGTGCATCTAGCCACATGTGTTGTGAAAAGCATTTATTTACTGAAATAAATGAATGCGATGATGAGGTAATGTTGGCCAACGGCGATAAGGTAAAAGTTCATGCTATTGGTAGTGTAAATATAAAATCAGAATTTTCTGACATTACTTTAATAGATATTTTTTATGTTCCAAAATTAAACTCTAATTTTTTGTCAGTTGCAAAAATTGTTGAGAGAGGCAACAAAGTAATATTTTTGAATAATAAAGTCGTGGTTAAAAATAAATATAGTCATGTATTATTTAACGCACCTTTGAATTGTAATATATATGTAGCAGATGTATATAAGAAAAAAGAGAATGTTGCCATGAATGTAAATAATGAAAAGAGATGCGAAAAAATTAAGCTATGGCATCAGAGGTTTGGTCACCTGAATTACGGAGATTTAGTTAAGCTCTTTAATGTTAATAAAGAAGCGAAGAGAAGCTTAACAAAGTAGACTGTTTTGATTGTAGTGTTTGAGCTCTGTGTAAAATTAAGAAAAATAGCTTTGGTAGCTATAAGAGAATTCTGTCAAATCAGCCGTTAGAAATTGTTCACTCGGATCTTTGTGGTCCCATGAGAGTGAGGTCAGAAAGTGGTTCTCTTTATTTTATGTCGTTTATAGACGACTACACTAGATATGCGCATGTTTATTTTATAAAGCATAAATCTGAATCACTTGAGTGTTTGAAAGATTTCGTTAGCCGGGCTGAGAATCAAACAGGTAAACGTTTGAAAGTACTCAGGAGTGATAACGGAAGGGAGTACGTTAATCAAGAGATAAAAACATATTTGAGCACGAAAGTTATTACTCACCAAAATACGACCCCATATACGCCGGAGCAGAACGGCGTAGCAGAGCGCTTCAACAGAACTGTCGTTGAGATGGCTCGTTGTTTGTTAGAGCAAGCGCAGCTACCGCATAGTCTGTGGTCTGAGGCTGTCAATACAGCCACCTATATTCGTAACCGATCGCCATCAAAGAGTTTAAAGAATAGTACTCCATTTGAGCGTTGGGTTCGGCGCAAGCCATACGTTGGCGACATGAAGGTGTTCGCTGTGACGCTGTAATATTAGATATGAGGGGTGGAAAATCCAAGTTTGACCGAAAAGGTGACATGGTGAAATTCGTTGGGTATGCGAGAGACTGTAAGGCATACAGGTTTTATGATACTCCCACTAAGTCTATTAAAGTAGCAAGAGATGCTATATTTTTTGGAAACGACAATAACAAATGTTAAAGCTCAATTAGACGAAAGTAGCGAGCAAAGACAAAATGACATTTTGCCAAGTAAAGATATGATGAATCGTCAATGCTCAAGGTATAATCAAAAGGGGAAGGCCTAAAATTTTAAGAAATGGCACTGTAGGTAGGCCACGTAAGTTATATGTTGTTGAGCCACCTGAAAATGTTTTAAATTCAATTGAGTGTGCCAAGCGAGACCCGATCACTGATAAAGAAGCTTTGGGCTGCGAAGATTCTGAGCATTGGAAAAATGCTATGGAAGCTGAAATGTTGACGTTGGCTGATAATGCTACTTGGGATCTAGTAGATCCACCACAGCATAAAGCCATAATAGGCTGTAAATGGGTTTTTGCCACAAAGAGACGACCAGACGGAAGTGTAGAGAAATACAAAACGCGTCTCGTTGCTCAAGGTTGTTCTCAAAGACAGAACATAAATTATTTTGATACATACTCACCAGTTGTGAGACATGCAACGTCTAATATTGGCACTTTTAGTCAAACATAAATTTTTGGTGCATCATTTCGATATAGCCGCAGCTTATCTAAATGGCGAGTTAAAAGAAGAATTATTTAAGCGCCAACCAGAATTGTTTGAAAACCCCGAAAGACCACAAAGCGTTTGTCGCTTAAAGAAGTCCATATACGGCTTGAAGCAAGGTGGTAGAGACTGGTCCGATAAGATTACTGACATTTTACTGAAAATAAGTTTTCAGCGTTCGAAGTCAGATTGTTGTGTATTTTATAAAATAGACTCGAATGAGATCAACTTAGTAGGCGTCTATGTTGATGATTTAATAGTCGCCTGCAGTTCTAACTACTTAATTGTTCGTTTTTTGAATAAGTTGAATGAAAGTGTACGAGCAGTTGATAGAGGTCCTATTCAGCATTATCTTGGAATGCAGATCGAAAGAGCCGGCAGTCGTGGTGAAATAAGATTTAACCAGAAGTCGTACATCGCAAAGTTACTTGATGATTGGGGGATGACTGAGTGTAAGCTGCGAATACTCCTATTCCTAGTGGGTACTATGTACAAAAATGTGACGAGGCCTGTTGTGAAGGGGAAACAACAAAGAAGTTTCAATCGTTAATGGGTGCCTTAACTTATTTATCAACGATTTCAAGGCCTGATATTTCATTTGCTGTTTCTAAGTTGTCACAATTTTGTAGTCACGCTCATCAAGAACATTTTGTTATGGCCAAACACATTTTGCGATATTTGAAGGGCACGAGTGACAAGTGTTTACTGTACTCTAACGCCTATGAATTTAAGTGCTATACAGGTTCCGACTGGGAATCTGATGCGTCCGATAGGAAGTCGTATACTGGGTTTGTGCTAATGTTTGGTCAAGGGCTAATACAATGGGAGTCCAAAAAACAAAACGTTATAGCTCTCAGTTCAACCGAGGCTGAGTGCATTACTATGTCTCAAGCCGCAAAAGAAGTTATGTTTCTTAGAAATCTCCTTAATGAAATCGGATTTAAACTTTATACTAAATTGCCAGTTAATATCTATTGTGATAATCAAGGGGCTGCTTTTCTGGCTTAAAATGAGACCACAAAGAAGAGAAGCAAACACATAGATATAAGGTACCATTTTATTAGAGAGAAATGTAAGTTAAAAGAAATTAAAAAACTTAAGTAAAGTCAAGCATAATATATTTTGTAAACATTTATTTACAAAAAACTTCGTAACCTATATTTAAGTAATACGTGAACCTTGGTTGAGGTGGAGTTTGTTAGATTATGTACTTTTATATGCAACCCTGGTTCACTACTCTCTTTAGTTGTTAATTGCTTTACATATGCATTCTTATATCATACGATTTATGGTGTGTACCAATATATGGATTTTTCTATTGTTTAATAAATTGTGAACCGTTTACCTGACTCAACTTGTTTTAATTCTACAGCCAAAAAGCTAACAGTCCCGTTCTAAGCCCTTATGTAATTTTATTTTCATTTTCATTTTTTGCTAATAGAATTCTAAATTGAAAACAGTTAATGTCTCCGCTCTAAGCGTTTACTCTGATTTTTTTAAGTTAAAAAACTGTTTGGTAAAAGTACAAAATTTTTTTAAATATTTTGAATCAAAAAACCGAAAATACCATTTTGTAGCCCGTTCGATTCTAGTCTAACAAAGTGTTAGCTTTAAGTATCTCAAAAAACTCCTTTAATTGTTAGCTTAGAACATGTCAGAATGTGGTGTCCTATAATTATTATATACTATACTATACTATATTAAGTTGTTTGTACTCTTTGTTTGTACCCTAAAGCTAACATTTTTAAGTCCAATTTTCACATATAAAAAAAAAAAAAAATAGCCTATGCCTCCTTCCAGACTCTTGGCTGTCTGCGTATGTAAGGCGATATGAAACTCTATAACTAGTGCCGCTTATATATTTGGGGCGCGTGAGAAAGTGAACGTAATTACGAATACGTTGACTCTGCAAAATGTTTACATTCCACAGCCAAAGATTTAGAAGTCGGCGTGTGGCTTTGCTGTTGTTAGTGACATGCTCTGATATACTACAAATTCCACAAATCACAAATAAAAATTATCTAATTTTGTGCAGGCAAAATACGATTTTCCTTGTCACTTGGGGGATTTTGAAATCCACCCGCGTTATTACAGACAGTACCCCTATATCCAAAAAAATATCATTCTTTGCCAACTGATGCCAAAAAAATTGCGTTAAAATTGGAAAAACGGGAAATTAAAAAAAAAAATCCAAACAAAACACTATATATATTTCGAAAGTGACAACCAGTGTTGCCAGAGTTGTTTCAGCAATCCGGCTAGATCGAGAAAAAAAACGGCTAAAATAATGATTTCGGCGAAAAAAATTATAATTTTGGCCGGAAAATCGGCTAAAAAATTTTAAAAAACTTTTCCGCGTTTTATTTGCTTTATTTCATTAAAACATATAATAAAAATATTTTATAATACAGTCCTTATCATAATTATAATAAATAACGCCCACGGAAATAACGCCCGCCGACAAAAGGAAATTACGCCCGGAAATTTTCATTTTTTATTTGGAAAAAATTAAAAATTAAAAATATTTAGCTTTATTAATTTATCATTTACTCAAAACTGAGTTAAAAATACTGGGTCTATTAAAAAAGCGCCGCAGGCGAAATTTAATTCGCGCGATTTTTAATTCCAAATTTTTATTTTTTATAATAAAGGAATAAAAAGATTTAATAATTTTTATTATTTTATTACTCGAGGGCGTTATTTCCGCGGGCGTTAGTTCACCGCCCCGTTAGATTATGTACTTTAATATGCAACCCTGGTTCACTACTCTCTTTAGTTGTTAATTGCTTTACATATATACGATTTATGGTGTGTACCAATATATGGATTATTCTATTGTTTAATAAATTTTGAACCGTTTACCTGACTCAACGTGTTTTAATTCTACTGCCCAAATTTGTCAAAAGTTAAAGCTAGTAAACGTTGTTGTCAAATTAGTCAATTTATTGTGTGAATTCTTTGTGGATCATAATGAACAGTATAAACATCGAAAAGCTGGATGGTGAAAATTATTCATCTTGGTGTGTCCAGATGAAGAGTTTGTTGATAACTCTGGAGTGCTGGTATCCTGTGAAACCATATGTCAGGAAGACTGGACTGCCCTAGAGAAAGCAGCTTTTGTTAAAGCAGATAAAAAGGCATTGGCCTTAATTAATTATATTAGGGGTTGTGCATTGTCAAAAATGGCATGGGAAAGATTAGATGAAATCTACAACGCATGTGGACCTGCAAGAAAAGTGTCATTGTTCAAGAGCTTGGTTCGTTTTCAAATTCGACGTAGCGATAAATTTTCCGCACAAATAAATCAATTTTGTAGTATTGTTATAGCCTACGTGAGCTTCAAATTGCTATACCAGATGATCTCTTGTCCATATTGTTGCTTTGTTCTCTGCCGGACGAGAAGGAAAATTTCGTAGTCGCTATCGAGTCGAGAGATGTCCTTCCATCATTGGTACAGCTTAAACGTAAGCTGCTGGAAGAAGAGCATCGCCGATCTTCCAACGTTGCTGCTGGAAATAGCTCAGATGCTGAACGAGTGCTGTCCACATGCGGTGCGAAGGGACACATAAGTACGCAATGGAAAAACAAGAAGAAGCGAAGTGATCAAGTAAGTAATGCGGTTTTGGGAATATCACAGCAGAATAACAACAAAAAGGACCAATTCATTCTCGATAGTGGTGCATCTAGCCACATGTGTTGTGAAAAGCATTTATTTACTGAAATAAATGAATGCGATGATGAGGTAATGTTGGCCAACGGCGATAAGGTAAAAGTTCATGCTATTGGTAGTGTAAATATAAAATCAGAATTTTCTGACATTACTTTAATAGATATTTTTTATGTTCCAAAATTAAACTCTAATTTTTTGTCAGTTGCAAAAATTGTTGAGAGAGGCAACAAAGTAATATTTTTGAATAATAAAGCCGTGGTTAAAAATAAATATAGTCATGTATTATTTAACGCACCTTTGAATTGTAATATATATGTAGCCGTGTATATAAGAAAAAAGAGAATGTTGCCATGAATGTAAATAATGAAAAGAGATGCGAAAAAATTAAGCTATGGCATCAGAGGTTTGGTCACCTGAATTACGGAGATTTAGTTAAGCTCTTTAATGATAATAAAGAAGCGAAGAGAAGCTTAACAAAGTAGACTGTTTTGATTGTAGTGTTTGTGCTCTGTGTAAAATTAAGAAAAATAGCTTTGGTAGCTATAAGAGAATTCTGTCAAATCAGCCGTTAGAAATTGTTCACTGATCTTTGTGGTCCCATGAGAGTGAGGTCAGAAAGTGGTTCTCTTTATTTTATGTCGTTTATAGACGATTACACTAGATATGCGCATGTTTATTTTATAAAGCATAAATCTGAATCACTTGAGTGTTTGAAAGATTTCGTGAGCCGGGCTGAGAATCAAACAGGTAAACGTTTGAAAGTACTCAGGAGTGATAACGGAAGGGAGTACGTTAATCAAGAGATAAAAACATATTTGAGCACGAAAGTTATTACTCACCAAAGTACGACCCCATATACGCCGGAGCAGAACGGCGTAGCAGAGCGCTTCAACAGAACTGTCGTTGAGATGGCTCGTTGTTTGTTAGAGCAAGCGCAGCTACCGCATAGTCTGTGGTCTGAGGCTGTCAATACAGCCACCTATATTCGTAACCGATCGCCATCAAAGAGTTTAAAGAATAGTACTCCATTTGAGCGTTGGGTTCTGCGCAAGCCATACGTTGGCGACATGAAGGTGTTCGCTGTGACGCTGTAATATTAGATATGAGGGGTGGAAAATCCAAGTTTGACCGAAAAGGTGACATGGTGAAATTCGTTGGGTATGCGAGAGACTGTAAGGCATACAGGTTTTATGATACTCCCACTAAGTCTATTAAAGTAGCAAGAGATGCTATATTTTTTGAAAAGACAATAACAAATGTTAAAGCTCAATTAGACGAAAGTAGCGAGCAAAGACAAAATGACATTTTGCCAAATAAAGATATGATGAATCGTCAATGCTCAAGGTATAATCAAAAGGGGAAGGCCTAAAATTTTAAGAAATGGCACTGTAGGTAGGCCACGTAAGTTATATGTTGTTGAGCCACCTGAAAATGTTTTAAATTCAATTGAGTGTGCCAAGCGAGACCCGATCACTGATAAAGAAGCTTTGGGCTGCGAAGATTCTGAGCATTGGAAAAATGCTATGGAAGCTGAAATGTTGACGTTGGCTGATAATGCTACTTGGGATCTAGTAGATCCACCACAGCATAAAGCCATAATAGGCTGTAAATGGGTTTTTGCCACAAAGAGACGACCAGACGGAAGTGTAGAGAAATACAAAACGCGTCTCGTTGCGCAAGGTTGTTCTCAAAGACAGAACATAAATTATTTTGATACATACTCACCAGTTGTGAGACATGCAACGTCTTATATTGGCACTTTCAGTCAAACATAAATTTTTGGTGCATCATTTCGATATAGCCGCAGCTTATCTAAATGGCGAGTTAAAAGAAGAATTATTTAAGCGCCAACCAGAATTGTTTGAAAACCCCGAAAGACCACAAAGCGTTTGTCGCTTAAAGAAGTCCATATACGGCTTGAAGCAAGGTGGTAGAGACTGGTCCGATAAGATTACTGACATTTTACTAAAAATAAGTTTTCAGCGTTCGAAGTCAGATTGTTGTGTATTTTATAAAATAGACTCGAATGAGATCAACTTAGTAGGCGTCTATGTTGATGATTTAATAGTCGCCTGCAGTTCTACTCCTTAATTGTTCGTTTTTTGAATAAGTTGAATGAAAGTGTACGAGCAGTTGATAGAGGTCCTATTCAGCATTATCTTGGAATGCAGATCGAAAGAGCCGGCAGTCGTGGTGAAATAAGATTTAACCAGAAGTCGTACATCGCAAAGTTACTTGATGATTGGGGGATGACTGAGTGTAAGCTGCGAATACTCCTATTCCTAGTGGGTACTATGTACAAAAAAAAATAGCCTATACCTCCTTCCAGACTCTTGGCTGTCTGCCTACCAAATTTCAACAAAATCCGTCTTGCCATTCTCACGTTATTGAGGAACAGAAGTAAACGTCTGGATATCCAAACATCCAAATATCCAAACATCGCTACATTCACATTTATAATATTAGTAAGATTATCGATTAATTTATCGAAATATATCGAGGTCCAAATAAAACCTGGGGCCATTCCCTTTCGTTTGATACCCATATTGAAGGATAATTTTAAGGTTTTTGTTCAATAACATTTTCACCGATAACTCAGTTATCGATAAATTTGTCGAAATATATCGAAGTCCAAATGAAACCTGGGGTCATCCCCTTTCGTTTGATACCCATATTGTAGGGAAAATTTAAGGTTTTTATTCAATAACATTCTAACCGATAACTCAGTTATCGATTAATTTATCGAAATATATTGAGGTCAAAATGAAACCTAGGACCATTCCCTTTCGTTTGATACCCATATTCTAAGGTAATTTTAAGGTTTTTGTTCAATAAAATTTTCACCGATAACTCAGTTATCGATTAATTTATGGAAATATATCGAAAACCAAATAAAACCTGGCACCTTCCAGTTTCGTTTGATACCCATATTGTTGGAAGTTTCTACACCTGTATGCGAAATATCATAAGTTTAGGTCAAGTCTACTCAGAGTTATATGGAAAAACAAAAAAATCTAAAAGTATCGGTCCCTAGCTTGGCCGGACCCCCCAAAATTAAAAAAAAAAAATAGCCTATACCTCCTTCCAGACTATTAGCTGTCTGCCTACCAAATTTCAACAAAATCCATCTTGCCATTCTCACGTTATTGAGGAACAGAAGTAAACGTCTGGACATCCAAACATCAAAATATCGCTACATTCACATTTATAACATTAAATAAGATATTAGTAAGATTATTGAATACTGAAGCATTTATCAGTGGTATTTAAAATTTTTAAAATTCCCATCAATGGGGAAAGGTAGATTGATTAAATAATTTGAGGGTTTGGGCGATCACGTTTTGACCGATAACTCAGTTATCGATAAATATATCGAAGTCCAAATGAAACATGGGGCCATCCCTTTTCGTTTGATACCCATATTGTTGGCCAATTTTAAGGCTTTTGAGCTTTTACGTGCGGCCGATGTCGAAAGGCGGGCGCTCGCACGTAATAAGTATGCAACGAGAAAACAGAAAGGTGCAACGAGTTATTAGTTATATTAATAAATAATTCTTCGATTAAGTGGAAATAAATAACAAATTTATGGGGCTTCACTGAGGTTAACGTACACAGGTAATTATGATAAAATTACTGTGCACCACGGATTTCAGTGATAGGGAACTTCCAATAAATAAATAAATAAACACTTTGTTTCAAATCACAAGATCACAATTTGTTTTATTGAGTATATATATGGAATGTACACAGGTAACTATATAGCAATTACTGTGCACGCAGAAAGTGAGTGTAACTGATTACACGGAAGTGTTTACAAAGTAAATTTAATATTTAGTTACCGTGTAACGGATTACACGAATTTTATTTACAGTATAAAAAATGTGGAAGAATTAATTTATGGAAACGTATAAATTCACTTTACGTACCTGGCTTGGCTGCTGGTGATTCGACGCTGTTCGGAAACGGAGTGACCGAGCTTTTAGATAAACGACAGCTCTAGACCGCCTTCGAATCCTGCATTCGTAGGTTATCGGTTTGACAGATAAAATGTAATAGCGTAGCAGATACTAAGATCTGCTACGAGGGGCGCCCGATATATTTAGGCTGATGGCCTAAACATGCCGGCCCCCCTTGCGACAAGAAACGTTAACCCATATAGTCCCGTTGTTCGAATAATCGAACAGTAATTTTTCCTTTTTTTTGCAATTTTTCCAGGGGTTTTCTTTACAAGTCAGATACGAAACTATGTCGTTTTATGTTAGTTTGGAGTGTTTCCTACATTATTACGAACAATTATTTTTTTCTGACCATCACCCAATCTTTTCACAAAGCATAATAAAAACTCACTAATTTTAGCATGTTTTGAAAATAATTATTTTAGATAAAAATAATTAGAAAATATGTAAACCTAGTATCTGGTTTTGCTGCGAATGAACTGAAGTTTTCGTTTTGACAATTTTCGTGTTTGCAAATTTAGTATAACGGTCACTGCATGTAATACATACTATGTATGTAAAGTTAGATGTTCGATTAATCGAACGCTGGGCACAACTCAGCACTTTTTTTCCTCTTTGATTTCGGTTGCAATTTGAAACTTATTTACCGTTTGTTCAAGTGTGTAGAAATATTTTAGTCGGGATAACTATAATTTGGTGTTTGGGAGGAGACCCTTTCAATCGATGAACCACTGATACTTTGGGCGTCATTCTTGCAAAATGTTCATACGTGGGAAACCCATTCGTTTCGGCTACAAATTGTGGTGTCTGTGTTCAGCTTCTGGCTACCTTTATAATTGTATACCATATGCTGGAGCAGCCGATAAATACGACAAGCAGCTTGCATTGGGAACAGATGTGGTTTTACGGTTGTTGGAAAATGTTGAGTATCCAAGTAGTCATATGGTATATTTTGACAATCTTTTTACGTCCTACTACTTAATATGCCTATTATCTGAGAAATGACTCAACACCGTACGGGCAAATCGTATTGGAGGTGCACAACTTAAAACTGGAAGGCAATTGCAGAGGGGAAATCATGACTACCAATTTGATACCAGCAATAAGATTTTGGTTTTTCGATGGCAAGACAATAGCGAGGTTACGATTGCCACAAACTCGAGCAAGTCATGCCAATGGTTCCTGCAAAAAGGTGGAAGAAGGAAAAAGCAAGCGCTTGTGGGGAAATTGTTCAACTTGGAGGATATGCAAACTACAACTAGCCTCAACTACTTAAAAATAATAATATTTGTATGGGTGGAGTGGATCTTCATGACAATGCCGCCCAGAACTATTACATTGCGATTCGATCTAAAAAATGGTAATGCCCTTTATATATTTCTCTACTAAATTCTGCTATTGTAAACGCATGGAAACTTGACTGTCGATATTATAAGAAAAGCATCCTGCATCAGAAAGACTTCCGTGTGCAAATTGCTTATTCTCTTATAATGACCGCTGCGGATGAAGACGTCGGAAACTCCGCAGAAGACGAAGAGAGTAACCTTGATTATTTACCATTTATCAAAGGATATTCATCCTAAAAATATCCCGAAACTTGCCGGATAGCACCTCATTGTGAAAATCGAAAATAAAAAGAAATGGAGATGCAAATTGTGCTACAAGCCTAGTTCTTTCTCTATCACACGAGATGTAACATTGCACTACATACCCATTATTTTGAGTCATACCATTTAAAAAAGTAAGCTTGAACAATGTATTAACTTGTTATGTCCTTTTAAAAGTTATTTAATAAATCGTTACTTTGAAATAATTTAGTTTTTTTACTCAGATGAACCCATAACCATATAAAAAAAATTAAAAAAAAAAACACCCACATGTGCCCAGTGTTCGATTAATCGAACACCTCGTATCTCGAAAACTAAAATTCCTAAAAAAATTTTGACCACAAATATGGATTCAGCGACCCATTTTTACCCTAATCTACAAGTTTCATTCAAATAAGCGAAAAAAAAATTTGCTTGGGGTCATATGGGTTAAAAAAAGGAAAAATGAAGTCACCAACAACCATTCCAGGTTATCTATTAAATTTTAAACTATTTCGAAGCCTGTTTCGGTAGCCTTCCTTGCTCCTCCAATGGCGCCTGCTGTGGGTGGAAAAAAGGATTAATAAATGGGCGTGGTTTTGTTATGTTCATTGCACATTAAGATTACTGTCGTCCAATATAATATCTGGGGTGGATACCGCCTATTGTTGGCACGCCCCAGATATGATTAGGCCGAATATTGTGGCCTGGGCCAGTAGGCCGTTGATAGTGGATGGCGGTGTGGCGCGAAAGAACTCGGGGTCCGCCAGCTTCATAAACTGAAACGGCACCGCAACTGTTGCATCAATGGTTGTCGTCGGGTTCATCCGGTGGTGACGTGCGACGATCGTGGCTTGATTCGTGACCCTTCTGCCCACCCCAAACTCTCCTCTCAGCACTAGAGTGCACCTGATCGGCCGAGTCCCCCCAAATCGTTCCAAGTCGAGCTCGGTAGCGAGCTCGCTGTCGATGACCGAGGTGGGTGAACACGGGTCGATCAGGGCGCGGACAAAATGTAGTCTGCCGCCGGACTCAATACAAACGGTCGCAGTTGGGGCGATGGCGACAAACGATCGCAGGATGATGTTGGAGGTGGGCGTGTTGGCTGCTCGACCCGACCGAAATGCGGCGGGCGGATTTTTCTGGCGGACGAGTGTTTTGTCGATGACCTTTGTGTGGGCCGGATAAGGTGCCGTCCGACCCGCTGTAAGGCGTGATGAGCGGAAAGGACGCGTTTCCGCGTCACCACGTCTTACCTCAGTGGGACGGCGAGATGGTCGGAAAGGACGCGTTTCCGAGCCACCAGGGTTCACCTTACCGGGCCTGTGCGGTGGTCGGAAAGGACGTGTTTCCGAACCACCCTTTTTCTTGTTCTCTGTCGGGACTGGGTCGTGGCGTCTCCACTGCTCGTGCCGTAGTAGCGGTCGGAAAGAACGGGTTTCCGAGCCGCCGAGCTGTGGAGTGCCTGTCGGTGCTCACCGTCTTTCCTCTTCTTCTTCTTTCTCTGCGACTTGCTCTGCCCAGGATTTCGGTTTCTGTTATGGTTACGGCGCCATCGGAAATTTCTCCGTCTTCTTCGTCTTGCGGCGTGTATTTCGATGACTCGCCTCTCACTCCATCGATGTGGAGTGTGGTATGGTGTGGCTCGTCACACCGGTAGCAGCGGTCCTTGCACGGACATGCTTCCGGGCGGTGGAATGGCGACAGGCAATTGGGGCAGTACTTGTGGATAAGTACTACCCGCAACCGCTCTTCAGCCGCCATCCGACGGTATTGCTGGCAAAAGCGGATGCCGTGGTTATTTCCGCATAAGCGGCACGGGATGGCAAAAGGACGAGACCTCTCCTCGGTTTTATCGCGTGTTGCGGTGAAGCGAGTCATTCTAAAAATTAATAGCCCGTTATTTTATGTGAATTTTTGTATGGTTGGGTGGCTTGTGTCCCTAATATGGGTTTTGACTTATGGGCTTTGAATTTACGTGGATATTTTTCTTATTTATTTCGACATTGATATTTTGGGCCTTTTTGCGCTTCATTTTGGGTATTTTTGTGCCAAATTTTGACATCTGACAGCTTTGTTCGTTGGCAACTTCCTGCCACCCCCGGATAATTTATTGGGTAGTTACAGGTTGGTGCTCCCCTGCAAGGAGGGTAAAAAGGTGGGTATTTTCTACCCACGTTGAAAACCTCCAATTTGAGTTGGAAATAATGTACTCTCGAGTGTATCGCCCTTTTTTTTTAAAAAAAATTTTGGTTTTTTATATATCCCAAAGGTTAAATTTAAATGATTTTCTTATCGTCGCTATAATTTGGGAGAACTATCCTTAAATATTGGGTAATTCCTTCTTGTTTACATAATTGTTGAAATTTTGTGTCTTGCCGTGCAGTGAAACATGTCGTGTAACACGCCTTTATATGCAGTATTAACTACCATCACATCTGGTAGCTCGATTTAGTACTAAAAAAAATGAAAGTGTGGCAGCGCAATGACTGAACGAAAAGTCATTCAGGAAAAATTTTACACGAGGTAAGTAGTAAATTGTATTTGTATTCTTTTTATTTAATTAAATCTTCCTTTTCTCTTATTTTTCAGGTTACGAGATGGTCGTGGAATACTTATAGGATGATCGTGGACTAGTGGGCCCCATTTGCAGGTAAGTATATAGTAACGCTACTGGAATACTGTATCGTTCCGGCAGCGGAAAACCATGCCTTTACATATATGTATCAATCGCTGTGGCAACCGGCGCCCCGCGATGGACACATATATGAAAATAATGAATGCGCAAACTAATTTTCTTTTCATTTCAGGTATTTTGGGCAGACTTCTATATGCCCCACCAATGAGCAGCTACATATATGCTCCACCAATGGACATATGTCCCAACAATGTGCAGACTCGTATATGCTCCAACGAGAATGCCTTGTGGCACGAAAATGTATGCCACACAAAGGCATGGCGCAGGGGGCAGCAATTTTTAATGCGCCGGGGTTTTTTTTTTTTGTTTATGGGCAGCCGAACATATGCCCGACGATACTGCCTTGTGGCCCGAAAATTGCCAAATCGCACTTAAGAAGATATACGGCATGGTGCAGTGCGTAGAATTTATATACGGCATGGTGAGGAGTATCGTGGCGAACGCATTAAAATTTATGGATGGGTACATCGCTTGCGACGTCAGTGCAAAGGCTTCTTTTTCATAACGCTCCGCGATGGTACTGGATTTTTGCAATGCGTACTCACAGATCGGTTGTGTCATACCTATGAAGCGCTTGTTTTGACCACAGAAAGTTCTGTACTATTATTTGGTGTTTTACGGCCAGTACCAGCTGGTCAATCGGCACCGGGTGGACATGAACTGATTGTTGACTATTGGGAATTGATTGGTTTGGCACCTGCTGGTGGTGCTGAAAGCATTCTAAACGAGGAGGCACATTCGGATGTACAATTGGATAATCGGTTTTAAAAATGCGGCCAGTTGTTATGCAAGCATTTCGTGGACACTTCTTTGATCGTGGCTATAATGAGGTGACACCACCTACATTGGTGCAGATGCAAGTTGAAGGAGGCTCAACGTTTTTTTTTCTTTAAGTTACAATATTTTAGTGAGGAGGCTTATCTGACTCAAAGCTCTCAGCTATCTTTAGATACTTGTTTGCCAACACTTCAATCCAATAGGAAATACTCACTAAAGGTATGAATAATGATATAAAATGTTGTCATTATATAATTTAAAAAATATTCTTTACAGCTGGGTCGTATACACGCTCCCAATCATCGCTTCCCTACAGACGCACAGTGCCTTCATGGCTTAAATATAATGCAGAGGCTGTCAAAGAGCACATCGAGAAACTGAGGGTTGTTCAAGCTGAATCAGGTGAGTGCTTGTATTCAACTAGGAAAGTAATAAGGTTTGTTTATTGGGCTGCTCTAGCCTTTTTTTTTTTTTTTGGAGTAAGTTAGGGCCCAACCCAGTGGGAAAGAAGGTAATGCATTACCTTTTTCATCAATGAAATGAAGCATGAGCACAGTAACGCATGAAAAGATATTTGAAAAATCTTCCATGTAATGTATTTCGTAAGGTTTTATTTTTCAAAAAACATTTCTTTTCCTATGACATTGCTGAGAAAAAGTAATGCATGAGTTCCATTATACATAAAAAATTTTCTAGGGGATATACATTACTTTATACATTACCAAACATTACCTTTTTCCACTGGGAAGTATATTAAACAAAACTTGACAGTCTTCTCTTTTCTGTGGGAGTTTTATCGTCAAATGTAAAAAATATTTACCCGTTCTGCTTACGATTTAAAATTTTTTTTTTTTCAATAGTGTGAAGAAATAGCCAAGCGGTATCACTTCCTTGCACGTTTAAATTGAGTTTAGAGTTCAGATTACTCTAGCATATTTGGATCTTAGAAATCGAAACTGTAAGCGATTAAAATCGATCATGACCCCTGCGGGTTACTGTCCGCGGAATGAAGTTATCAAATCAGCTTCGCAGTAGCTGTTGTAAAAGGGACGTTACGGACCAAACAGAGTTGTACGTCTATGCGTTTAACGCAAAAGTCCAAAAAGCGGTAGATTCCCAAGTTGCCAAAGTTACTGGGTTAGCATATTTCGCGGTATTGATCATTTTTTGGCATGAGCAAATGCTATCTAATTTTTCAGTAAAACAATTGTATGGAACACAAAATGGTGCTTGGGTGGCAAAGGGTTAATACGATTGTTTACATTTATTTGAAGAAGGGAAGGAAGGAATTTATGTTTGGGCGATGTGCTGCTATAGCACATTGTCATCTTCTGTGGCAGATCGGTTCGTCCGTCTGCAGCAGGGTTTCTGTTGGCCTCGTTACCAAGTTTAACGAGTGCATTTGCTTGTTATCGGGTTTATTGTTGGGGTGGTAACTGTTTTCCTGCGGGGATTAAACCGAACGGTTCCCTAATCCTGAAAGAATAAGAAGTGGAATTAGGGAAATGGAGAAGTGGAATATTACTCCTTTCCGTCACCCTCACTGATGGGTGGAAGAAGAACCAATTTCGCGATTGATCTGGTAGTTCGGCCTCGCGCAGTGTCTAGTTCGACGACTCGAACTCGGTTGTCCGGTCCATGATGAAGGTTCGCGATCCGCCCTAGCCTCCATTCGTTGGGAGGCAAATTGTCCTTCTTTAGGACGACGAGGTCCCCTTGTTTTAAGTTTACTTGCGGATGTTTCCTTTTAACGCGTTTCTGCAGTTCGGTGAGATACTCGGTTTTCCATCGTTTGCAGAACGTTTGGTGTAATGCCTTGAGTTTTTCCCATCTGTTGACGAGTGAAGCCCGATTCTCGCTGACATCGATCTCTGGTGGTGCTAATAGATGCCCTCCAACGAGGAAATGTCCTGGGGTAAGCGGCTCCAAGTTTGACGGTTCGTTGGAAGAGGGAGTTTAGGGTCGCGAGTTAAGACAAGACTCGATTCGACAGAGGAGGGTACTAAATTCTTCTAGGGTGAATTTGTGATTGGACGCGATCTTTTTAAAGTGGTTTTTGAAACTCTTGACCCCCGCTTCCCACAGTCCACCCATATGAGGCGCACCTGCTGGTATGAAATGCCAGGTCAGGGTTTGATGGCAGTATTTGGAGAGGGTTAAGTTGCGTGCGTCCGCTAGAAAGGATTTGAATTCTGATCGGAGAGCTCGAGAGGCGCCGACAAAGTTCGTTCCATTGTCAGAATGGATGTTTTTTGGACATCCACGTCTGGCAACAAACCTATCGAAGGCTGCAAGGAATGAGGCGGTACTGAGGTCACTGGTGGCCTCCAAATGAATGGCCTTGGTCGTAAAGCATACGAACAGGCAGACGTAACCCTTTGACATGCGACATCCTCTACCGCTGTAGGATTTGATATTTTCATTTTCATTTTCATTTTATTAGTAATTTGATCAGTTAACAAATTACAATAGTAGTCTAGTACAAAAATATACTTACAGACTACGTAGATATAATAGTAATAATAATAATAATAAAATATAATTATGCTTGAGCAATTATAGATTTAAAAGTAGGTTTAGATACTGAGAAGTCGATTTCTAAAGAATTTGAACGAAGATTAAATTCAGTTAAAGTTCGGAAAATGGGAGCGTTAGAAGCATAGAGGGCCTGAATAAACCCCGTATAAAACAAGTTGCTATTTCTAAGCGGCCTGTTTGGTACATGGAATTAAATACCCTCGAGGAGAGCTGGCGCATCGACTGAACCGTTGATAATATCGTACACGGAGGGAAATCTATGAATGAAACATCCATAGTTATTGATATCACATTAAATAAAAATTGATAATTCTGTCCCATCAATGAATATGGATGTTTCATCAATGCTTTTTTGATAAATCACTATTGAAATGGTATCCATATAAACTATTGATAAATTCTGAATAATTTAAAAAAACAAAATTTTATATAATTTAACATCTGGTTTCAGTAAGATTCGAACCCTGCTCCTCTGGCACGTTAGCCCAGTATTCTACCATTCGGCTACGGCTTTTTATAAAATTTTTAGAAAAATGTTCAATCATAAGAAATTCAAAAAAATTTGAATTAAAAAAAAACGCTCCAACAAGTTGTAATATTGTTAGAAAATCCATAGTTAAAATTGTTGAACTATTATGATTATGCGTCCTAGAAAAATTTACATTTCGCCAATATATATTAATGCGCTGTCTCTGCCATTATTAATATGCAGTAAATATGGATATGGATATACCGACAATAGAAATTCATATCACGACCATATATATTGACGTGCCGTTCAAATATATTAGCATTCTATCCATAAATATAGAAAATAGTACATAATTTCGAAATGGTTGACATTTCATTTTACTTTTTATTGGGAGCAAATAATATTTGACAACTCGCTCATTCTGAATGAATATTGCATCAAACTCGTCGCTATCAATAGCGATATTGTCACAACATTCAATGCATTTCTCTCAGTGTAGACAAAACTCATAGACAGCAAAGTTCTTCTGGATTCTAGAGACTGAAGGCTGATGAGAGCACATCTGGCTTCGTAGGAAGGAATCGGGTCGGAAAAATTCAAAGAACGCAGTGCAAACCGAACAAAGATCTTTTGCACACGTTCCAGCCTCTTGATATGACACTCATGATAGGGTCGCCAAATGAAACAGGCATATTCCAACTTTGAGCGAACGAGTGAGGTGAACAGTATCTTAAGCGTATAAGGATCCGTAAAGTCTGAGCTAAAACGCCGGATAAAACCAAGAAGAGAATAAGCCTTAGCAATTGTAGAGTTCAAATGTGTAGAGAACGAAAATTTTGAATCGAAAACTACACCTAAATCTTTCAATTGCGTAAGAGTCGACAGGCGAGAACCGCCAATAAAATAAGAAGTGAATATGGGATAACGCGATTTTGAAAATGTTACGTGAAAACATTTGCTAACGTTTAGCGGAAGTTTGTTTGAGTTACACCAGACAGCGACATTGTCCAAGTCAGATTGTAACTTATCTGAGTCTGACGAGTTTAAGAGAAAACCTTTAAATCATCAGCATAAAGCAGAAAGTTTGTGTGTTGAAAACAGACAGAAATATCATTTATAAAAATTATAAAAAGTAATGGTCCAAGAATGCTACCTTGAGGTACGCAAGAGGTGGCAACAAAAGAGTTTGAATGTGCATTTTCAATCACAACTACACAGATAGAAAAATTGAGTGGAAGCCCACACCAGCCAGTTTTGAGATCAGTATTGAATGGCTGATTTTGTCAAACGCTTTAGAAAAATCAGTATAAACTGCATCGACTTGAAGGCGACTGTTGAAAGCTGATAGGCAGAATTCAGAGAAAATCGACAGGTTTGTCACAGTAGATCTGCCAGACACAAAACCGTGCTGATTCTCTATGATTAGGCGCTTAACGGCAAAATACATTTTCTGTTTAACAATATACTCAAAGAGTTTGGAGATGGTAGACAACTTGGCAATGGGCCTATAATTGGCAACATTGTTTTTGTCACCGTTTTTGAAAATAGGGGTGATGAAGGTCATCTTCCATGCATCTAAAAACTCACCGCACTCGAGAGATAAGTTAAAAATTAGAAGAAGTGGGGTGGCTAAAGCCAAACAGTTTTTAAAAAGATAAGACGATAAGCCATCAATATCAGTCTGGGTAGATAATTTTATACTTTTAATCACATTAATGACATCGTCAAGCGACAGAGTAAGGGCGCCAAAATTAATAGGATTATCCACTAATGAGGGGAAAACCGTTTGGAGATCAGAGTGAGCCACGAAGTTGGACTGAAAAAAGTCGGCAAATAAATTAGCCGCCCCAACAGGTGAAGAAGCTCGTTCGGAATTGTAAAACACTGACGAAGGAATAGACGAGCAAAGTTTTTTAGCCTTAACGTAGTTCCAGAAAGCCTTGGGGTTTACTTTGATGTCAGATTCATATTTGCTAACAAAAGACCTGTGGAGCCTCTTGCCTAACGCTTTGAATTTATTGGAGTACAAAAGGTATTTACGTTTATGAACCAGCAATTTGGTAGATTTGAACTTTTTAAAATATTTGTTCCTCAGATTCTTTAATCGGTTTAATCTCATAGTATACTATGGAATTTTATAACAGCTCTTTTTCTTCGAGGAATATTATTAACACAAATTTGATTCATGGTATTTTTAAAAGCATTAAAACACTCAGAAAGATCAAAACCCAGAAAAAGAGCTTCCCAATCAATAAAAGAGACCTCCTGAAAAATACGATCAAAATTGCCACGTCTAAAAGAAAAACCAGGAGATCCATTATCGGCAGTGATGCTGTCGAAAATGTAAAACTCAACGCCAAGCGTGAGCGGTAAGTGGTGTAAACCAGAACTAGATAATGGATCCAGACATTCAGACAACGTGCAATTAATATTATCACTAATGAAGACAAGATCTAACATTCTTGATAACTGATTGGAGAAGCTATTTATCTGAGATAGATTAAAATTAAATAAATTATCAATAAGATACACCTCGGAGGTACTGGAAACATTCGTAGGGATTAGATTTGAACTATTGTTGACACATGACCATACAATATTAGGCAGATTAAAATCACCTAAAATATAGAAGTGATCATCAACATGATTGCGTACCAAGCCAATAATGTTATCAACATGCGATTTGTAATGATCCAGACTTGCAGGAGGGATGTAGGATTCGCAAAAAAAATTTTAGAGGTGTCCTGAACAGAGACACAGAGTTGATCTAGTAGTGAATTCATGTCACTGAGATCCACTAATGATGAGCGTAGATGGCGGCGCACAGCGATCAGAACACCACCACCTCGCGAGAGACCAGTTCTAGAGTAGTCTCGGTCTTTGCGATAAACATTGTAAAGGTTGCAATCAAAGAATTCAACATCATAAAAATCAGACTTGAGCCAAGTTTCGACGAGAACAAATACATCGTACTCAGTATGTGAGCTAAAGTTGAAAAGCGCGTTAGATTTTGTTCTCAAGCCAGATACATTTTGAAAATAAATATTTAGTTGCGCTGAACAGCCGTCATTGAGACTACTCCGTCGGCCAAATTTATTACTTCTTTGGAAAAAGGTGAAATGGCTTTACCGTCACATTAGAGGGCCACAGCTCATCATTAAATAGTTTACTGTAGTCATTAGAAATCACCCGTACTTTCGAAGGGTCCGGCGAAATCTACTCCGGTGTTTATAAATGCACGGGAAAAGGTGGTGCGTTCGGCGGGAAGGTCCCCCATTAATTGGCTCTGCACTCGTTGTCGGAAGATGGTACATACCTTACAGTTGTGGATAATCGATCTAATCATGTTTTTAACTTTTGGGATCCAGTATTGCGTGCGAATAAGCCGCAGCATTACTTGGTTTTCCCCATGGAAGGAGATCTTATGGACAAACTGGACCAGGAGACGGGTAAAAGGACACGCATAAGGAAGGATAATTGGATGCCGCTCGTTGTAAGGTAGATCAAGGGATACAGACAGACGGCCGCCCACCCGTAAGATGTTACAGCTATCGATGAAGGGGTTCAGAGGTAGGACTTCGCTTTTTGTCCCGATAGGTTTCCCGGATTTTAAATTCCCTAATTCCTCAGAATAATATTTCTGTTGGTAGATGGTAATAAGACGTTGAATCGTAGCCTTAATTTCGTCGGGCGAAATGAGGTGTGACTCCGCTTTAAACGCGTATATTGTTTTGGGACTCGTTCTTTGGGGGAATCTCATAACATATGATATGACCCTCAAAGCTCTTGAAAAATCGGAAAATCTATCTAGGTTGTCTTCTTTATTGTTGATTTGCGTAGTTGCGTGTACTCTCTTTCCCTCGATGTTTGTACCATACTCTTTTTCTTGGGCTGGCCATTTAGTCTTGTCTTCTTGTAGCCAAGAAGGTCCCTGCCACCTGATCCTGATCCACGCCAAGACTATGGTTGAGTCCGTCCATAGGTGCACGTTGAATGTGCCTAAGTTAAGGTTTTCGATGACGGTTTCTAAGGTTTCGGCCAGCAGAACCGCTCCACACAACTCCAATCGGGGTAAGGAGATGGTCTTCACTGGGGCTACTCTTGTTTTGGCCATGAGTAGGTTTACGTAAACCTGATCTTTCGTTTTTACTCGGAGAAAAACTGTTGCTGCGTAAGCTTTTTCTGATGCATCGCGTATTTCCACGTCGCGTATTTCCACGTCGTTGGATGGTGTACAATACACCCATCGTGGTATGCGGAGGTTATTGATTTCATTGTAGTCTTGCATAAAGTTGTGCCACCTATCTAAAGTTTCAGTCGATACTCTCTCGTCCCAGTCCGTCCCCTCTAACCAAATGTTTTGCATAATCATTTTGGCTACTATGATGACTGGGCCCAGCCATCCTAATGGATCGAAGAGTTTAGCGATGGCTGAGAGTATCGCCCGTTTAGTAATGCTATCCTTATTTGCGATGGGCTTAGCTGTAAAATAAAACTGGTCAGAATGTGCGTTCCAACGGATTCCGAGTGTTTTGACCGTACTGGAGTCTTCGAACTCCAGAAAGTCCTCGTTCAGTCGATGATGTTTGGGTATTCCCTGTAGTATTTTGTTGCAATTCGACATCCATTTTCGAAGGGATAATCCCGCGGACTGTAAGCACGCGTAATTTCATCGCGAGCCTTGATAGCGTAGTCGATAGTATGCCCTCCTGAGAGAACATCATCGACGTACATACTTGTTCGCAGGATATTTGCTGCGATGGGTAATGAAGTCTCCACGCCATCCGCTAACTGATGCAGTGTTCGGATGGCTAAGTATGGAGCACAATTAACTCCAAAGGTTACTGTCTGTAACTCGTAGACGGTGATAGGGTGCTCAGGTCTGGTCCGGAAAACTATTCTTTGAAATTTGGTCTGATTGGGTTTGACCCATATCTGACGATACATCTTTTCGATGTCGCTATTAAACACGTATCTATAGAATCTCCATCTGAGAAGCAGTACTGTTAAATCGGCCTGAAGTACTGGACCTGGATGAAGTATGTCGTTAAGGCTGGTGCCATTAGCGGTGGGACACGACGCGTTGAATATCACCCTGACTTTAGTAGTTGTGCTTTCTTCCTTTATGACAGCATGATGAGGCAGGAAGTAGCAATCTGTAGACAGGGGTGGGACGATTGAAGGGACTTTGGACATATGTCCTAATGTTTCGTACTCCGCTAGTACTCTATTATATTCTGTCTGTAGGTCCGGTGTCTTCGCGAGACGGGTCTCATTTCTGTAAAATTGAGAGCATACACCTTTTAAAGAAGGCCCTAAGCAGACATTACTGGGAAAATCTTGTTTAAATGGAAGGGAAACTGTATATTTCCCATCAGGGCCTCGTTCTGTTGTAGCCTTGAAAAGTTCTTCGCAATAGGCATTATCCTCGTTCAGTGCCTTTTTCTTAGGCAGATCTTCCAACTCCCAGAAAGCGGTTAACTGTTTGTCTATGCTTATTTCGTTGAAAAATGATACCCTGTTATTGGTTGGCTGTGCTGCCTCGGCCCGGCCGGTTAATATCCAACCGAAGACGGTTTCTTGGGCAAGAACCGTGTTCATAACGTTCTTCCTTATACCACCCAAGATTATTTTTGCGTAAATGTCGCCTCCTAGAATGAGGTCGACTGGCTCATTAACGAAGAATCTCTTATCTGCTAAGATCAAGTCCGGGAAAGCTTGCTGAGTCAACGCGCTGACTTGGCAAGTTGGAAGATCCCCGGTAAGTTGTGGTAGGACTAGGACCATTGTATCGATGTGGACTAGAGGGTCGATAAGGGAACCTATTGTAATAACGCACGACTCTTTGACCTGCGCTGACGGCGTATTGTTTATACCCGATACTAGGATGTTCAGGCGTTTCGATGGCAGATTTATCCCCTTTTTTAGCCTTTCTGTTATGACCGAGCACTCGGAGCCGGAGTCAATAAGTGCTCTGACCGAGAAATCCACTCCATTATAGTGGATTTTAACTCGTGCCGTTCCTAACAATACCCCCTTACTCGTATTTGCATGTAATGTTGAAACCTGATTAATCTGTTCATTTTTTTTTTCAGATTCCATTCTCGACCTAGCCTGCTGCGAGGTGGAGGGCATATCGTCGTTGTTGCGTCGGTTCCAACTACGATTGTTCGCATTGGAGTTCCGGTTCCAACTTTGGTTTTGTCCTTGTGGTTGCGCTGTTGGTAGGTGGAGTAGAGTGTTGTGCCTTGAGTGACACACGGCGCAATTAAGCTGGTGATTGCATCGCGTGACGGTGTGCTCCGCGGACAAGCAGTTTAAGCAAGAACTGGTCCTTTTAATATACGCTATTTTGTCCTTTGTCGACAACCGTCGGAAATTATTGCAATCTCGCAGTCTGTGCTCCTTGGTGTTGCACATTTGACACCAGCCATTAGGGACGCTGGCTTGGTATACTCCGAGTTTCCTAGGGGAATCCCGTGAGCTGTGTGATCCCTGACTCGTGGGTGATTTAGCACTGTTGCTACTCCTCAGATCGGACACGATTTCCAATGTTTGGAACCGGTTGGATAAGAATCTATCCATGTCTTCCCATTTAGGTATCTCTGTTTTGTTCTCAATGGTTTGTTCCCAGAGAGCCAGAGTACACTCGGGAAGTTTGGTGGAACATAGATAAGTAATTATTGCATCCCAATTAGATATGTCAATTTGATGACATTGGAGTGATGCGATGCAATTATTTATATCTCGTCGTAGTTGTTTGATCTTTGTTCCACATTCCTTGTCCACCGCGGTCAGACTGAACAACGATTTTAATTGGGTATTGACCAGGATACGCTTGTTCTCGTACCGGTCACTTAAATTTTTCCAGGCTGTAGTAAAGCCTTCGATGGTCAGTGGACACCTCCTGACTATTTCCTTCGCCTCCCCTTGAGTTTTTTGGTTGAGGTGATACAATTTTTCAACCGGGGTAAGGCGTTTATTTAATATGTATATGGCCGTGAACATATCCCTAAATGTTGGCCAGGATAGATAATCGCCCTTAAACACATCGGTGTCACAGGGCGGAAGCCGGATGTTATTTTCACGGCTGGATGGTTCAGTCTCTTTGGGTGGTTGTATTGCTTGCGTTGACAGCTTTTCCACCTGGGCGTTAATTGCTGCCATGCATCTTGTGTAGCATGCGAAACACGTCTTGTTTTTTTGTTTAATGGATTGTAATTGCTCCTTAGTTGTTTCGGTTGAGGCAAGAAGACTTTCATAAGTCGATTTGGATTTCTTCCATAATGCCTTAAGCTCCTCTTGTTGTATTACAAGGGTATGCTTATCCATGTCTTGCATATCCTGAGTGTTGAGATCTTGCTCAAACTCAACGATACAATCGGAGTGGCGGATGTAGGCCTCCATTCTTTTAATTTGTTTAAATATTTTGTATACTTATAGAGAAACTAGAGCGGACAGAAATGACTCAGGAATATCTTGCTTTTAGTGTATTCAAAAGTGTTTGTGCAACAGATAAATCTCTGAATATTTAATGTATTGAAAAGAATTTGTGAAACAGCTAAAACCTCTGGTGGTTAAGTGTATCAACAAAAGTGTATGGGGCACAGATAGCAATCTCTGAAGATTTAATGTGCTTCCAAAGTGTATGTAATAACAACTAAAAATCTGAAGATTTAGTGTATTAATCGTGTATGTGGCACAAGTAGATCTCTGGAGATTTAATATAATGAAAGTGTATTTGATAACAGATAAAATCTCTGAAGACTTACTGTATCAAAAGTGTATATGGCACAGATCGAAATCGCGGTACCGATTTAATGTGCTTTGGGTATTGTAAACCCTGTATAGCCAAGCCAAGTGAAAATAAAGTGTAGTTCCAAGAAAAAACTAACGCAGTTGTATTTGTCCAGATAATCGTGGACGAGTGATCGTTGTTTATTTAAAAATTTCAAATGATACAGATAAAAGTATTATAAGTTAGCGACACTTATGGACTGTGTACGCACTAAATGTTTAACAAGCCACCCAACGTAGTGATATAAATAATTGAGAATTTATAATTGTGTGTTGATGAAATAAAATGTGAACTTTGTGACGGATTTTTCAAAAAAGCATCAACTAAGTGAAAATTTAAAAGATATATTTCGCGGTGTTTCCACAGGAAGTGGTAGAACAGAGAGATGTTCAGTGCAGTGATAAGTGTATATAAAAAAAAAACAAAAAAAGTTCACTGACTGCTTGCCTTGAACTGTGTCGGATAAGTCTTACCACTGGTGGGGGACTTAACCGATAGTCAAAAGGCGAAAGTGTGCTATCAAGAACACGGCTTTTTCACTTACTTCGTTTTTCGAAAAAATCTCACTCACAAGGTTCACTACGTTTTGCACGTATACAAAAAAAGTTGTGCATGAACTAACAAAACCCAACGTAAATGGACTCTATTTGAAATGCTGTATTGATCGTATGGGCGATGTGATGATGTGATGTGTTAACTATGTGATGTGATGACTATGTGATGGTTGTGACTGTGTGTATATTACTGTGATGGTATATGTGTGTTCGCTGGTTAATAACTTTGATCGCTCGTTGGTCGCTGGTACTGGCTGGCAATTAAATTTAATATTGTATTCCAAAGATTTTGAAGATCGATAATTGAATTTTTTAATTATTTCGTGATTTTAATTTTTTCCTGGCGCGTAAGGACCAATGTTACGTGCGGGCGATGTCGAAAGGCGGGCGCTCGCACGTAATAAGTATGCAACGAGAAAACAGAAAGGTGCAACGAGTTATTAGTTATATTAATAAATAATTCTTCGATTAAGTGGAAATAAATAACAAATTTATGGGGCTTCACTGAGGTTAACGTACACAAGTAATTATGATGAAATTACTGTGCACCACGGATTTCAGTGATAGGGAACTTCCAATAAATAAATAAATAAATACTTTGTTTCAAATCACAAGATCACAATGGGTTTTATTGAGTATATATATGAAATGTACACAAGTAACTATATAGCAATTACTGTGCACGCAGAAAGTGAGTGTAACTGATTACACGGAAGTGTTTACAAAGTAAATTTAATATTTAGTTACCGTGTAACGGATTACACGAATTTTATTTACAGTATAAAAAATGTGGAAGAATTAATTTATGGAAACGTATAAATTCACTTTACGTACCTGGCTTGGCTGCTGGTGATTCGACGCTGTTCGGAAACGGAGTGGCCGAGCTTTAGATAAACGACAGCTCTAGACCGCCTTCGAATCCTGCATTCAATTATCGATACATTTATCGAAATATATTGAAGTCCAAATGAAACTTGACCCATCCCCTTTCGTTTGATACCCATATTGTAGGGCAATTTTAAGGATTTCCACCAATAACTCAGTTATCAATAAATTTATCGAAATATATTAAAGTCCAGATGAAACCTGTGGCCATCCCCTTTCTTTTGATACCCATATTTTGGGGAAATTTTAAAGTTTTTGGGCAATCAGATTTTCACCGATAACTCAGTTATCGATAAATTTATAGAAATATATGGAAGTCCAAATGAAACCTGGGATCATGCTCTTTCACTTGATACCCATATTGTCGGGCAATTTTAAGGCTTTTGAGCCATCTCGTTTTCACCGGTAACTCAGTTATTGAAAAGTTTAAAGAAATATATTGAAATCCAAATGATACCCATATTGTAGGGCAATTTTAAGTTTTTGGGCAATTACATTTTCACCGAGAACTTAGTTATCGATAAATTTATCGAAATATATCGAATTCCAAATGAAACCTGCAGCCTTTCCTTTTCGTTTGTTACACATATTGTAGGGCAATTTTAAGGTTTTTGGGCAATCACATTTTCACCGATAACTCAGTTATCGAAAAATTTATCGAAATATATCGAAGTCCAATTGAAACCTGGGGCCATCCCCTTTCGTTTAGTACCTATATTGTAGGACAACTTTAAGGTTTTTTGGGCAATCACATTTTCACCGAGAACTTAGTTATCGATAAATTTATCGTAATATATCTATGGAAGTCCAAATGAAACCTGGGGTCATGCTCTTTCGTTTGATACCCATATTGTCGGGCAATTTTAAGGCTTTTGAGCCGTGTCGTTTTCCCCGGTAACTCAGTTATTGAAAAGTTTAAAGAAATATATTGAAATCCAAATGATACCCATATTGTAGGGCAATTTTAAGTTTTTGGGCAATTACATTTTCACCGATAACTTAGTTATCGATAAATTTATCGAAATATATCGAAGTCCAAATGAGACCTGCAGCCTTTACTTTTCGTTTGTTACACATATTGTAGGGCAATTTTAAAGTTTTTGGGCAATCATATCTACACCGATAACTCAGTTTTCGATAAATTTATCGAAATATATCGAAGTCCAAATGAAACCTGGTCTCATGCCCTTTCGTTTCATACCCATATTGTAGGGCAATTTCAAGGTTTTTGGGCAACCACATTTTCACCGATAACTCAGTTATCGATCAATTTATCGAAATATATCGAAGTCCAATTGAAAACTGGGGCCATCCCCTTTCGTTTAGTACCTATATTGTAGGGCAATTTTAGGTTTTTGTCCTTCACATTTTCACCGATAGCTCAGTTATCGATAAATTTATCGAAATATATTGAAGTTCAAATGAAACCTGGGGTCATCCCCTTTCGTTTGATACCAATATTGTAGGGAAAATTTAAGGTTTTTGAGCAAACACATTTTCACCGATAACTCAGTTATCCATTAATTTATCGAAATATATTGAGGTCCAAATGAAACCTGGGGCAATTCCCTTTCGTTTGATACCCATATTGTAGGCAATTTTAAGGTTCTTATTCAATAACATTTTAACCGATAACTCAGTTATCGATTAATTTATCGAAATATATCGCGGTCCAAATGAAACCTGGGGTCATTCCCTTTCGTTTGATACCCATATTGTGGTTAATTTTAAGCTTATCGATAAATATTTCGAAATACACATATCGAAGTCCAAATGAAACCTGGGGCCATCCCTTTTCGTTTGATACCCATTGTTTAAGCAAGAGCTTTTTCTTGCCTACAAAAAATTAAATTAAGAAATTTGGGGGTGTATAATTGCACGTTAGCGAAAGCACAAAATAAAAAGCCGGTCCGCTTAATCTGAGCGACAATAATATTCTGATTTATTCGAATTCAATTATATATTTACAAAGCATAAAGAAAGATGAGCAAAGGGGAATATGAGTAGTGGGAACTAATGTAGTGTGTGTGTGTGTGTGTATGTTTGTATTACAAGAGCAGGTAATGTTTTGTTGTGTAGTTAGTGTACTTATATTTTAGTTAGTGAGTAGCAATAAAATAAATCATGATACAGTGTGTCACATATATGTTCAGACACAGTGCCTTGCGTGTTTGATCCAACATCCCGGCCCCGTTGAAAGTATCCTCTTTCAAGAGACTGGCAGTACTGCAATTTTGTGAATAGGTCTGCAGCAATTTCCATTGGCGGTGCGAAGATGCACAACACGAACTTGACCATCTCGTCCGTGTATTGTGGACTCTACTCGGCCAAGCTTCCAACGTTGCGGTGGCAAGTTATCTTCATGTATGAGGACCAAGGTTCCTTCTGTGATATTGGGCAGAGGCTTAGTCCACTTGACTCGCGATCGTAATTCATTTATATAATCTGCTGACCAACGGCGCCAAAAGCGTTGTTTGATGGCAGTGATTGTATCATAGCGATCTAAATGCGAGAGATTTCTGTCTTCGAATGAACGTTCAGGTAAGGCGCGTAGGGAAGAACCGACCAAAAAATGTGCTGGAGTGAGCGGCTCTTAGTCGTTGGGATCTGACGACATTGGCGAAAGTGGGCGAGAGTTGAGTATAGCCTCCACTTCCACGGCGACTGTGCTGAGTTCCTCAAATGTCAATCTTGTGTTTATTAATGCCCGATTTAATAGTCCCTTTGCGCTTTTGACTGCGGCTTCCCAAAGACCGCCAAAATGAGGAGCCCTGGGAGGAATAAAATGAAAATTAATAAATTCAGATGAACAATATTTATAAATTTCTTCCTGAGTATTCGTTTTGAATAAAAATTGTTTAAGTTCATTTAATTGATTAGAGGCCCCAACGAAATTTGTGGCGTTATCACAAAATATGTCGCAAGGCAATTTTCTACGACCACCCATGCGCTTGAGAGCGTTGAGAAACGAATGTGTCGAAAGATCGGATACTACCTCAATGTGTACTGCCTTCGTTACTAGACAAACAAATACAGCCAAGTAAGATTTCATAGGAGCCTTGCCTCGGATTCTCAAATAAGTGTTTATTGGCCCGCAAAAGTCGACTCCACAGCGTTGAAATGGATGAGCGGGAGTCAGACGTGTGGCTGGCAGTGGTCCCATGACCTGTTGAGCCAGTACAGGCTTATAGCGTACACAGTGTACACAAGATCGAACAATGCGGCGTGCTAAATCTCTGGCATTCACTATCCAATACTCCAGACGTATCATAGCAACCAATGCTTTAGGGCCGGCATGATAATTTCGAAGATGCAAGTGTCGAAGGTAATTTAGCACAAATTGAGAATTGCCAGGCAGCAGGATTGGGTGTTTCTGAGCGTCTGGTAGATCTGCATAGTCTAAGCGGCCACCAACTTTGATGAGATCGAATCCGGTTGATCTGTCGATGAAAGGAGTTAAAAATTTAAGATTACTTTTTAAAGTTAGATTTTTATTTAAAAATATGAGATCTTCAGAGACGTGCTGCTGTTGCAAATTCCAAATAATGCAATGTAATGCGTGTCGTAATTCTTCAGGCGATAGAGAAGTGGGAAATGTTGTTTGATTTCTGCAAGAGTTATAGAATCTAAATAACCAGGCAACGAGACGTAAGCAACGGGAGTATGAGCTGATGTCATTAATGATGTCGAGAATATAATTTGTGTCCTTGACGATTGTTAACACTGTTTTGCGTTTTTCAGCGTTAATAATGTCCATGTCGAGATTTACTTCTTCCTTACTAGATGGCCATTTGACTTGATCTTGAAGCAGAAATTCTGGGCCGGAGAACCAATTTGACGCTTGAAGTTCAGATGTGGAACAACCTCGGGAGACAAGGTCTGCTGGGTTGTCTTTCGTTGGTACATGCTTCCAATGTGCACCCGCTGTAAGTTCTTGAATGTCTGACACTCTATTTCCGACGAATGTTGACAGCGTAATAGAGTGCTGTTTAAGCCAATGCAAGACTAGTTGTGAATCGGTCCAAAAGTAAGTAGTTACGAGTTGGTTCGAGAGGATATGCTTTATTTTGGCGTAGAGACAAGCTAAGAGATGAGCACCGCAAAGCTCAAGTTTGGGGAGGGACTGCTTCTTAACTGGCGCGACTCTAGACTTTGACGTGAGTAGTTGAACTTCGATATGACCATCAGGATTTTCCGTGCGTAAATATAAAGAGCAGCCATATGCTCGAATTGATGCGTCACAAAATCCATGAATTTGCACAATACGTGAGTTGGGTTGCAAACAATAGCGTGATACTTTCAGTGACGAGATTGATTTCAAAGATGCTAAGCAGTTGATCCAAGCTTGATGTATATGTTGAGGTACAGACTCATCCCAATCGAGTTTTAATAACCATAACTCTTGTAAAATTATTTTCGATGTAATTACCAATGGAGATAGCAATCCAAGCGGGTCGAAAAGAGATGACGCAATAGACAATATGGTTCGCTTGGTGACTGCATTTGTTTCTACTTTGGGTTGGAATGTGAACGAAAACACGTCAGTACGTTGATGCCAAGTTAACCCCAGTGTACTGGTAATACCATCGTCGGTAACGTGGATTTCCTTTTCAGCTTCACTCTCCATGAAATCTGGATGATTTGAGTGCCATTTTGATAATGGAAATTGTCCGCGTTTAAGTACTTCGATGACTTGGGATTTTAGCTCATGTAAATCAGCTACCTCGTTGGATCCACATAAGAAATCGTCCACATAAAATGATGATTTTACTGCTGATGCGCCAATGGGAAACTCAGTCGTGTACTGATCTGCCAAATAATGAAGACTACGTATTGCGAGATACGGGGCTGAGGCTGTGCCATATGTAACCGTATTAAGCTGGTATGTCTTGAGATCTAGGTCGGGAGAAGTTCGCCAGAGTATATATTGATATTGACAATCATTTTTATTCATAAGTACTTGCCTGTACATTTTGGTAACATCTGCAGTGATAGCGTAACGATATAAGCGAAAACGAAGTAATAGCAAGTAGAGATCTTGTTGAATGGTTGGGCCCACCAACAAAATGTTGTTCAATGATGTTTGCGATGAAGTTCGACAAGATGCGTCAAAAACGACTCGAAGTTTGGTCGACGTACTGCTGGGTTTGAGTACGCAGTGATGCGGTATGTAGTAATGCGGCTCGTTGGTTTTTGGATTTTCTACAAGGGACATATGACCAAGGCTTTCATATTCTTCCATAAACGAAATGTATTGAGGGCGAATTTCGGGTGAATGTTGCAAACGCTTTTCAAGAGCGAGGAATCTTCGGCGAGCGATATCGAAGGAGTCTCCGAGACGGGTGGGATCATATTTGAATGGTAAACTAACGATTATCCGACCAGTAGCATCTCGTTTTGTTGTTTTTACGAAATGCTCCTCACAAATACGATGCTCCGGTTGACTCGGTTTTGATGATACGTCGATAGTTTCCAACTTCCATAAACGTTGTAGATTTTCGTCGATGGAACTTTCGCTTGACATTAAACACGCCGATGTTGCCACTTCACGCTCACCACGATACCTTCCGGATACGACCCACCCGAATAATGTTTTTTGTAGAGTAGGTAGATTTGGACCAAGACGAATTTGGCCTACCGCAAGTGCTTCGAAAAATGCCTCCGTTCCAAGTAATAAATCGATACGACGTGGTTTGTAGAAGGTCTCGTCTACCAGTTTCGTATTGACAGGCAAATTCCAAGTCGAAGTATCAATCTCAGTATCGGGTTGGTATGCAATGTGAGACGTGACTCCAAATTGCAGTGACAAATGAAAAGCTGACGTACGCGATTTTATTGTTGTAGTGGTACGGGACTTCAAGTTCGTGAGGGATTCACCGATGCTGCGAATGCCAATGTGATGTTTTTCTCGACGGAGATGGAGTTTTTGAGCAAAGTCGTCAGTGATGAAATTGACCTGGGAACATGAATCAAGTAGAGCTCTTCCAAGTTTGTACATACCTGAGGAATCTTGAACTAAAACCATAGCTGTAGCCAGAATAACTTGACCACAATCTGATGCCTCCATATGTGAGTGGGTAGCTGCTTGTTGATTACCTGTTTGAGGTCTGCTAGACGAATTAGGTGTAAATGACGGTGGCTGCCATGATGTTCGAGAATCTTGCAATGAATTAGTTGAAGTAGTTGGCGCTTGAGCCGTAGCCGTTACATGTGAAGTTGTCGATGTTGATTGTGGAGTGATCTCACGTTGAGAATTGTTGTCATGATGCAGTAGGGTATGGTGTGTCCGATTGCATGTACGGCACCGATGTTTCGAAGGGCACTGAGCCATCCTGTGACCGCTACCCAAGCAATTAATGCATAAATCATATTTCTTGTATATGTCGAACCGTTGATTCGTGTTTTTCTCCAAAAATTGTGGGCAACCTGTTAGCTTGTGCTTTGAGCTAGAGCAGAGGACACAGTTCGATTTAGTTACTGCAAACGAGGAGTGATGATTATGGGAATTCGAACGATTAGTTTTTACAGGTTCGGGTTTACGATTGGCTGACGAGTCTGATGAGTGTAGGAATTGACAATAACGTTCTAATACTTCCGTACATTGGGACCAGTTGGGGAGTGATTTATAATCTAGGGACTCATTCCATTTTTTGCGGGCTTGTTGATCGCACTTGCCTATAACGATGTAGATGAGCATTGCTTGTGCGATGTTGGTACTTGTACCCAATGATTCCAACGAGCTATAAATGGCTGACGCCTTGTCTACTAAACTACGCAAGAGTTGAGGGTTTGGATTTTCGACAGTTTGTAATGTGAATAGGGAAGCTATGCCCTCCAAGAAAATGAGAGTTGGGTTATCGAACCGTTCTTTGAGTCTATCTAGAGCCTTTGGGTAATTTTCACTAGTGACTTGAAAAGCCTTGACAGTTTCTAGTGCTGGCCCTTTTAAACACGAGAGAAGATAATTAAATTTTTCAATATTCGAGAGTCGGTTCTCGCGAGCGATAAGTTGTGTAAACGATGTAATGAAATTTCGATAATCTGCATAATCACCGTTGAATGTTGGTAATGACAATCGCGGTAGATGGGACGATTGAACAACAGTGGCTGCTGGAGGGGTTCCCGGAAGTTGGATGCTCATATTTGGATCAAATCCTAGCTGAGATTGAATGAGTACCTTTACTCCTACAAAGGTGTCCTCCAAATCGGCGCGGCCGTTGTCATTTGCATCTAAATCTTCAATTTCGGCTTGAACAGATAAAGCTTGCTTGAAGTAAGATTCTAAAATACCTAACCGACACTGTAGCTCAGCAGTAGATAGCTTTGTTTCTGCATCCCTATTTGCTTCTACTATTGATTTAATGCGTGAAATATTGCGCTTAATATTAGTGCGCTTACGCTTACTTTCTTCTAACGACATGATTTTTTGGGGGTTGTGCTCTGCTTATTTACTGCTGGGTTAGCAAACTGCAAAGTGATGGCAGAGAAGTGATGGTAAGCTACCGGCGGTCAACCAATGACGCCAACAACGGCAGCACGAAAACGAAAACGAAAATGTAGGCAGCACAAGGCAATATGCGTGGGCAGAGAAATTTAAGCGAGAGCAGCGAATGCAATAGCAGCTGAATGCACCTGCTACAAGTGCTGACAGCGAAGGTAGACGAAAAGCGATAATCGAAAATAGCGACGGCAGATTAGCAGCGACGCAAGCGACAGTGGCTAATGAAAGCAGTGCAGTGGGCTGCTAGCAAAAGTTATGAAAATGAACTAACGGAAAAAAAACCAGATCACGGCAATTTTAGGGACACCAACAATGACTGGGAAGAGGGCGAATGAACTTTGCGTTATACGGGAAATCAGGGAACTGTATTTTTCGAGACATTTCATGCATACATACCAAGTGATGAACCTTTTGTTTTACCGTATGTATGTATATCAGCAAATTGTTGTTTTCCAACCGATGACTTTTGTAGTTACCGATACAGTACAACGATATGAGTTCCAAGAATTCTGCAAATATTCCCAATGATAATTACAGCCAACACTTTGATTTGACACTTTTTCCAATTTCTTGTTCTCGTCCAAATGTTTCCCAATGGTATGATGTTTGGTTGATTGTTGTTGTCTTTTTTTTTTTTTTTAAGAGATTGGTTTTTGGTGTAATGAAACCGATTTTTACTTTCAAATTAACACTCTTAACAAACGCGATTATACAGTGCCCCACGTTGGGCGCCAAAAATGTTTAAGCAAGAGCTTTTTCTTGCCTACAAAAAATTAAATTAAGAAATTTGGGGGTGTATAATTGCACGTTAGCGAAAGCACAAAATAAAAAGCCGGTCCGCTTAATCTGAGCGACAATAATATTCTGATTTATTCGAATTCAATTATATATTTACAAAGCATAAAGAAAGATGAGCAAAGGGGAATATGAGTAGTGGGAACTAATGTAGTGTGTGTGTGTGTGTGTATGTTTGTATTACAAGAGCAGGTAATGTTTTGTTGTGTAGTTAGTGTACTTATATTTTAGTTAGTGAGTAGCAATAAAATAAATCATGATACAGTGTGTCACATATATGTTCAGACACAGTGCCTTGCGTGTTTGATCCAACACCCATATTGTTGGCCAATTTTAAGGCTTTTGAGTCATCTCGTTTTCACCGATAACTCAATTATCGATAAATTTATCGAAATATATTGAAGTCCAAATGAAAACTGGGGCCAACCCCTTTCGTTGATACCCATATTCAGTTATCGATAAATTTATCGAAAAATATGGAAGTCTAAATGAAACCTGGGGTCATGCTCTTTCGTTTGATTCCCATATTGTCGGGCAATTTTAAGGCTTTTGAGCCATCCCGTTTTCACCGGTAACTCAGTTATCGAAAAATTTATCGAAATATATTGAAGTCCAAATGAAAACTGGGGCCATCCCCTTTCGTTTGATACCCATATTGTAGGGCAATTTAACAATTACATTTTCACTGATAACTCAGTTATCGATAAATTTATCGAAATATATCGACGTCCAAATGAAACCTGGTGTCATGCCCTTACATTTGATACCCATATTGTAGGGCAATTTTAAGGTTTTTGGGCAATCACATTTTCACCGATAACTCAGTTATCGATAAATTTATCGAAATACCCTGAAGTCCAAATAAAACCTGGTGTCATGCCCTTTCGTTTGATACCCATATTGTTGGCAATTTTAAGGTTTTTGGGCAATCACATTTCTACCGATAACTCTGCTATCGGCAAATTTATCGAAATATATCGAAGTCCGATTGAAAACTGGAGCCATCCCCTTTCGTTTAGTACCCAAATTTGGGGGCAATTTTAAGGTTTTTCGACAATCACATTTTCACCGATAACTAAGTTAGCGATCACTTTATCGAAAAATATCGAAGTCCAAATGAAACCAGGGGCCATGCCCTTTTGTTTGAAACCTATATTGTAGGGTAATTTTAAGGTTTGTATTCAATAACATTTCCACCGATATCTCAGTTATCGATTAGTTTATCGAAATATATCGAGGTCCAAATGAAACCTGGGACCATTCCCTTTCGTTTGATACCCATATTGAAGGGTAAATTTAAGGTTTTTGTTCAATAACATTTTCACCGATTACTCAGTTATCGATAAATTTATCGAAATATATCGAAGTCCAAATGAAACCTGGGGTCATCCCATTTCGTTTGATACCCATATTGTAAGGTAATTTTAAGGTTTTTGTTCAATAAAATTTTCACCGATAACTCAGTTATCGATAAATTTATCGAAAGATGTCGAAGTCCAAATGAAACCTGGGGTCATCCCCTTTCGTTTGATACCCATATTGTAGGGAAAATGTCACTCATGTCACTAGAGTCGATGCGTTCACTGTTGTCGATGTGCGTTGTTTTTGATATTATTAATGGCTCAATTGATTGCTCATACCTGCTCATGAAAATAAGTTTTAATCTACCTTCACGGATCCTTCGTTGTAATGAGATGTTCTGCGTCGGTTTTGCTAGAACTGTTTATGCGATAAGACGGACACTTTCCGAGTTAAATACTTTTTCTTCTTCTGGGGATTTGACTTGTGTTATACCAGGTATACTTTTAAGAGCCTGCTCATAAGTCACTTAACTTAACTTTAATTCTAATTATTGTATATACATTAGGTTATTATGCTTATAATTTTGTAATATTGTAGAGATGCACAGTCTGTAAACTTATTGTTTGTGATTAATGAATAAATATAAATATAAAATTTAAGGTTTCTGGGCAATCTCATTTCGACTGATAACTCAGTTATCGATAAATTTATCGAAATATATCGAAGTCCAAATGACCTGTCACCTTCCAGTTTCATTTGATACCCATATTGTTCGAAGTTTCTACACATGTATGCGAAATATCCTAGGTAGGGCATAAATGCGTCTAGACCTTTTAAGATCCCATTTTGGTCAGGTTTGTTTCGATATCCGACACTCTGGGGATTGCAGCCATCTTTCGTTGGCTTGGCGGAGTGTGTTCTCCTTCAGCATTAGTTTGCATGTGGCAAACGGCATACCTAAGCGCTCTTTATCCTGAAGAACCTGCTTGGTCGTGCCCTGCCTGGCAAGCTCGTCTGCCTTACAGTTTCCCTCAATGTCTCCATGTCCCGGGACCCATATGAGGTTTACGCGGTTCTGTTGGGCCATCTCCTGAAGAGATCGACGACAGCTGAGAGTCAGTTCAGAGTTGAACGCGCAGGCCACCATACGACGACAAAATACAGCATGATTAGGCGAATGATCGCCGTTTAGATCCAGCTGCATACTCTAGGGCTGAGCCCCCATTTTTTGCCAATGGCTCTTTTGCATGTGTAAAGAGCGATGCAAGCTTTCTTCTGGCGCTGAAGAACATTCTCCTTCCTATTAATTTTCCTGTCCAGAACTATGCCTAGAAACTTGGCCTTATCCGACAAGCCCAGGCACGTGCCATCTAGTTCTGGTAGGCTTAGTGGCGGTATTTTGTACCGGTTGGTGAAGAGGACAAGTTCCACTTTCCCCGGATTGATACTAAGTCCGCAGCGAGAGGACCTCCTCGAAACCTCTCGCAGTGCTACTTGCATCAGGTCACACAGAGTTTGTGGGAACTTGCCTCTGAATGAAATAGCTAAATCGTCTGCGTATGCCACTATCTTCCCGCCCCCAGCTTGTGTCATGTAGCAACGAGTTGACTGTGAGGTTCCATAAAAGCGGGAAAAGAACACCACCCTGGGGCGTTCCCCTTGTGACATAGCGTGATAACTCAACCGTACCAAGTGAAGAAGCTTTTTTCCTTCCTCTTAGAATTTGGTCAATTAAACCAGTTAGAGGTCTATCTACGCCCAGATTAGTTAGAGCGAGGTTGATCGCCTCCGGGCTTATATTGTTGAAAGCCCCCTCAATGTGTAAGAAGGCCACGAGACAGTAGTCCTTTTCATACAGCGATTTCTCAATGACAGATACTAGGCCGTGCAGAGCAGTTTCTGTTGATTTACTATTGGTGTATGCATGCTGATAGCTAGAGATAAGGTTGCTATCAACAGTCGTTGAGTGGTAGTCGCTTAGTATTCTCTCAAAGGTTTTGAGTACACAGGACGAGAGACTGATCGGTCTGTAGTCTTTTGGCTCGTAGTGGGATGCCTTCCCAGCCTTAGGGATAAACACTACCGTGGCGCTTCTCCCGGAGCCCGGAATGTGGTTGAGAGCCAGGCAGGATGTGAAGAGAAATACCAGCCATTTAGCTGATGTCTCCAACGTGTTTATAAGTTGCGGGGGGATAATCCCGTCCGGCCTGGCAGCCTTATACGGTTCAAAGCTCTTAACTGCCCACCTTATCCTTTCCTCAGTGATGGGTATATTTACTGCCAGGTTTGTTCCAGGTGCTAGTGGTGCGTCATGCAGATTCCCCGGAAAATGTGTATTCAAGAGCATCTCAAGGGTTTCCTCTTCCGTGCTGGTCCAGGATCCATCAGGTTTTCGCAAATAGCTGATGGCTGTTTGACTTTTCGAGAGGACTCGTCCAAGTCTTGCTGTGTCGTCGACCTTTTCGACGCCAGTGCAGAAATTTCTCCACGAGGTTCTCTTCGCCTGTCTCAGAGCTTTTTTGTAGGCCCTTCATCATCAATTATTGGCGCTTAACCGCCTAAGCGATTTTGGCCGTTGCATATCAAAGCACGCCAGTCATTCCTTTTTAGCTATAACTGACGCCAATTGGAAACCCCAAGGGGATTTCAAGTCATCCTCCACCTGTTGTTTCCATCTCAGTCGAGGCCTCCCCCTTCCTCTGCTGCCGAATTCAGGCGACGATAGGAAAACCTTCTGTGCTGGAGCTTCTTTGTCCATTCGCATAACATGGCCCTGCCAGCGGAGTCTTTGGGCTTTAATTCGCTGGACTATGGTCAGATCTGCGTAGAGCTCGTACAGCTCATCGTTAAATTTCCTTCGATACTCGCCGTTGGCATCACGGTAAGGTCTCTAAATCTTCCGGAGAGCTTATCTCTCAAATACTCCAAGGGCCATCTCATCTTCTCTTGACATTGTCCATGAATCTGAGCCATACATAAGGACAGGTATGCTGAGAGACTTATAGAGCGTGATCTTTGTTCTTCGATAGAGGACTTTACTTCTCAATTGCGTACTCAGTCCAAAGTAGAACTTGTTGGCAAGAATGATTCTCTGCTGGATTTCTAGACTGATATTATTTTCGGTGTTGATACTGGTCCCCAATTAGACGGAGTCCCTCACAGTTTCAAATTTGTAACTATCAACAGTGACATGGCTGCCAAGGCGCAGGTGCGCCGATTCTTTCTTTGATGACAGCAAATACTAATTCACGGCAAGACCCACTTTTTTCGCTTCCTTATCCAGTCCAGCGCGGTTGTTAAGGCCAACGATATCAATATCATCGGCATACGCCAGCAATTGCACGCTCTTGTAAAAGATTGTACCATTGCGGTTTAGCTCTGCTGCTCGAATTATCTTCTCCAGCATCAGATTGAAGAAATCGCACGAAAGGGAGTCGCCCTGTCTGAAGCCTCGTTTGGTTTCAAATGGCTCAGAGAGGTCCTTCCCGATTCTGACGGAGCTGTTGGTATTGCTTAACGTCATTTGGCAAAGCCGTATAAGCTTTGCAGGGAAGTCAAATTCAGACATGGCGGCATACAGGCAACTCCTTCTTCCGCTGTCCAAAGCGGCTTTGAAATCGACAAAGAGATGGTGTGTGTCGTTTCTTTTATCATGGGTCTTCTCCAGGATTTGGCGTATCGTGAAAATCTGGTCGATGGTAGACCTACCAGGTCTAAAGCCACACTGATAAGTTCCAATCAATTTGTCTACGATGGGCTTCAGCCTTTCATACAACACGCTAGAAAGAACCTTATATGCGATATTAAGAAGACTGATTCCGCGGTAGTTGGTGCGGTTAGCGGGATCGCCTTTCTTGTATATTGGGCAAAGCACACTTAAATTCTAATCCGCAGGCATGCATTTGTCTGACCATATTCTGCATAAGAGCTTATGCATGCTTTTTACCAGCTATTCGCCTCCGTGTTTGAACAGCTCGGCGGGTAGTCCGTCTTTTCCAGGCGCTTTGTTGTTTTTGAGCCGGGATATAGCTATCCCCACTTCATCATAGTCAGGTTGTGGGACGACTTTTCCATCGTCAGGGATTGGGATATCGGGTTCGACGTCTCCCTCGCAATTTAGCAGTGAGGAGAAGTGCTCCCTCCATAATTTAAGTACACTTTGTACGTCTGGGACCAGGTCGCCATTATTGTCGTTACAGGAGCTTGCCCCGGTCTTAAAACCTTCCGTCATCAGCCGGATCTTTTCATATAATTTTCGGGCAGCATTCCTGTCAGCCAGCATCTCAAGCTCCTCACACTCACGCCTTTCGGCCTCACTTTTCTTTTTTCTGAAAAGGCCCCACGATATTGTTGCCATACACTGCGGGTTGCGCCCGTTCGCAACGTCTCCTTGTAGGCAGCGTCCTTTTTTGTCGAGGCAGTTTTGCATTCCTCATCGTACCAGTTGTTCTTGCGGGCTCGCTGGAACCCAATAGTGGCCTCAGCGGCGGTACGCAATGAGTGAGAGATATGCTTCCATTGTTCGGTTACATCGTTAGGTCGGGGATTGCCCTCTGCTAGCAGGTGTGAGAGTCGAGTTGTGAAATTATCAGCTGTCTGTGTCATGCGCAGCTTCTCGACGTCAAACTTTCCTTCCGTTACTGTGCGCACTTTCTTCGCTGCACAGGGGCGTGTGCGTATCTTGGCTTCGACAAGATAATGGTCAGAGTCAATATTGGGACCACGCAGTGTACACACGTCCAGAACGGCGGAGCTGCCGTCAATCATGACATGATCAATCTGGTTTCTTGTTCTTTGATCAGAGGACAGCCAGGTGGCTTGGTGTATTCGTTTATGCTGGAACCTAGTACTACTGATGACCATATTGTGAGCAGCCGCGAAGTCAATCAACCTAGTGCCGTTGGGTGATGTTATATCGTGGAGACTAAATTTTCCAACTGTAGGACAAAAGACTCCTCCTTGCCCACCTTGGCATTAAAATCGCCGAGCACGACTTTGATATCATGTTGGGGGCAGCGATCATAAGTTTGTTCAAGTTTATCGTAGAAGGAGTCCTTCTCTGCGTCGTCCGTCTCCTCAGTCGGCGCATAGGCGCAGATAAATGTTATGTTGAAACCTCGCGAGACGCTCGTCCACAGAAGTGAACGCTAGTACTTGGCGGCTAAGTCTCTTTCCCACCACGAATCCTACACCGCGCGATTTGCCGCGTGTCTGGCCACTGTAGTAAACGTCACAAGGTCCGATGGTCGTCTTTCCTTGTCCCGTCCATCGCATTTCCTGCAGGGCGGTGATGTCAGCCTTTGCGTACACGAGGACATCAACCAGTCAGGGTCCGGACATTCCAGGTAAATGCCCTAATATCCTTCTCGTAGTCCTTATTTCGTTTTGCCGGGTCGTCAACTTTAAAGCGGGTTCTCATCCGAGGCTTTTCTTTGCTTTTCATTGGAATAAAGTTTTTACGTGGCGGGTCCCAAACCCAGCGCACAACCCGTCTCCGGGATTTTGATAAAAATAATCACACATTTATATACCGAGCCGCTTGCTACAAGACAGACACCCGCTTGCAGCCGCACCATGTGGTAAACAGAAGCTGCGAAAAAGACCTCGGTGAGCCCTTAAACCAAGTATGTCAGAGTGGCCCCACCGGGGCTCCCTCTCTTTCTGCCGCGAGCCTAGGTAGCTCTTGTTGCCCAGAGTGCACGAACGAGGACGCAAGAGTCGGGATTGAGCAAGGTCACTTAGCAACCACACTCCATTACACTCCTGTAGGCCCTCAGTTTAGCTTTATATTCGTGCCAATAAGGCTCAGAGCCCAGGCTCTTGGCCTTGTTAAATTGTTTCCGGCATGATTTGCGGAGCGAGTCCAAATCGTAGGACCACCAATGTGGCCTGTCCTAGAGCATTTGAGAGCGCCGATGTAAATGTAGTAACAAGATCCTCCAGCTCCTCTACTGATGAGGGGGCTTGTGAGGGCAGTACTGGCAAGTCTCTGTCTAATATTTCATTGGGTAACTGCCAATTAGTGTTACATGGATTGCGCTTCATAATTGATTGTTCTACAATAAAGTCTAGAACCATTTCTATGTAACGGTGGACGGAGAATGAATGTTCTTCCAGAACTCGCCATTTTCTGACAAACTCATATCCGCCTTCACTACAGATAGTGAGGTCTATGACCTCCCTGCGGGTCTTAGTGATAAAAGTAGGCTCATTACCCACGTTGCAAATTACCAGGTTGGTTGTTAAGAGGTAATCAAACAGACATGGTAAGCATTAGCGTCCGCTCCAATAATAAGATTACCCGTGCAGAAATGTGACACCAGGTTTTTAATCTCCGTTTGTGGTGGGGGTTCTTCGGCGTCGTAGGGCATATAGACCGACGCCACCGTCAGGCGGATGCTGTCGACTGTTAGACTGATAGCGGTAATATCACCATTGGTGTAGTTAGGTAGGAGAAAGGAGTTCAACTCAGACTTGACCAAAATACACGTTCTGACTTTGCTCTCCTCGCTGGCTCGAATGAGCTTGAAGCCCTTAGTCCCCAATCCGCAGATTCTCGAGCTATTGACCCACGGTTCTTGGATGAGGACCACATCCACGTCGCCTTTGGAAATACGACTGCTTAAAGCAGCCGAGGCCACTTTAGATTTGTGCAGATTAATCTGAAGCACTACCAACATGAGAGCTTACAGACTTCCCTGCCGTCCCCATATCGTCGAGGTTTGCCCCATCCCGGAGGTTGCCTATCAACGACGAGTTGTTCCGATTATCTGCCCGATATGGCGTTGCAGGAGTCCTTCTGCCTGTAGCGTTAGATGTTAATCGCTCAGCGTTGGCTGCTATCACCGTGACGTCGAGGACTTCCTCATCCTGTAGGCTGTCCTCCATCTCCGAGTTGTTCACAGCACTATCGCCAAGGGACGTGGCGGATAACATGCTTTCCGCATCGGAATCCTCCGCTTCCTCTTCTGGTAATTCGTTTTCCGATTCCCCGGAGCAGCCGAGAAGGCAGCGCGCTGAGCATCACCACGATATACGTGGATAACGATCTGGCCTACGCTGTAGTGTACTAGGCCATTGCACCTTTTGAGGGGCTCGATTGACTCTTTATTCATGGTGAACACCACCTGTCTGTCGGGCCCTACCGCATCCCCGACCAGATTGACACTCCAGTCATGCGTTGGTAGGGACGGATTCATTAGCCATAGCATCCCGAGAATCCTCTCGGGTTCGTCAGGGATGGCCGGAATCCACGCCCTTGTCCTTGGACGAGCTGGAATGTCCTTCCAGTCGACGACCTCTAACTTTGCGCCCAGTTTAGCAGCTGTTGCCTTATACAGTGCTACGGTTTTTGCATCCTCGCATGCGAGTAATTTGATCTGACCCTGGTGCCAGCCCGCATCCGTTACTCGCGCCGAACTACCCGGAAACTCCGGAGCAACGTTGAGAAGAACGTTGCCGAGTTCATTTCGCACGTAACGCCACCGGTCCTTGGGGATGGCCAGACGGTCATTGCCTCGGTCAAGGACGCCTATAAGGATCCTGTCCTTGCACACAGAAAAATTTCTTATACATTTTAACATGAAGCGTATGGTTAAAATAACATGAAATACTTCTGCATTAGAATTAAATTACTGTGTATCCCTTACACTAAATTCGCTTTGTTTTAACATGAACAAGTGTTCTTTTCGACTGCCATCTGTTCCCCAACATTTTAACATGAAGCGTATGGTTAAAATAACATGAAATACTTCTGCATTAGAATTACATTAGTGTGTATCCCTTACACTAAATTCGATTTGTTTTAACATGAACAAGTGTTGTTTTCGAGCATCATCTGTTCCCCAAAAAAGCTTGTGAACAGAATTGTTCTCAAAAAAACAGAATTTAAGTGGGCGTGTAGATACCGACTTGATGAAAATTGTATATATTATAAATAATTAATATATTGTGAAATTTATAATTTCTTAACTTGCGAATAAGTTGTGAAGTTTTGCAAAAAGTTTTGGGTAAGTAATTTGTGTTGTTTTTCATATTTTGTAAACGCTTCCTGCTAAAACACGTCCAAAAATGTCGGGTAGGTTAAAAACAACGCGCACTATACATAAATACCATGGAAGCGCTTTAGGATTAGGGATACCGGGTAGAAAAGGCGTCGTTTGATACTTATCCCTACATTAATTAAAGAGCTTTCAATGAAACAATTTTTATTTAATTTTCAGATTGTTTTCGATGCAGAAGTTGCCAATGATTGGATTAAAATAAGTATATGTATATGTATGTACATATGTGTACTTTTATTATTTAAAATGATGATCGTGTTTATTTAACATGGTAGATGGTGTTGATTTAACATGATGATCGTAATAATTTAACATGATAGATCGTGTTGATTTAACAATAAAAACATGTTGAATTAACATGACAGATCGCGTTAATAAATTATACAAGCATTATATTCTTTCATACCTGAAAATATGTATGTTAAAGGTTTTCGATAGATGAATTAACTAAATAAAAATTATTAAAAAAATCAAAAACAAGGCGTTTTTTTAAGGGTTAATTTAACAATAAAAACCTGTTAAATTAACATGATAGATCGTGTTAATTTAACAAGAAAATCCTGTTAAATTATCGTGTCAATTTCACATGATAGATCGTGTAAATTTAACAGGACGAAAGGGTTATTTCAACATAGTATAGTGTTAATTTAACATGTCTGATCGTGTTGATTTAACAAGAAAAATAATGTTGTATCAACAGGAAAACATGTTGATTCAAACCTTTGTGATCATGCTAAATTCACACTGTTCCTTCATGTTGATTTAACATGTAGGAACAGTGAAACATTAGCTTCATGTTAGAACAACATGAGCGATAGTGTTGAAAAATAATAACCTGAAAAAGTGTTAAAAAAGTGTTGATTCAACATGAAAATTATTCTGCGTGTGGTTACCTCAGCAAAGCTTAGTTTGCCCGCTTCAGGGGTATTCTGATGCCGCTTGGGAGGGGGATTTAACTCCAGGTCCGATCTCTGGCGCTTGAAAGGGTTAACTTTTAACCTCTTTGGCATGTAAGAATTTTGGAAATCCGGTATCACAGCTTTCGCTAGCTCTACCGATTTACTGGAATTCGGCGACAGCGATTCCTGCGGTACCCCTTCATGCCTCTTCAGAATCTTTGCAGCCAATCTTTTCTCGTGGTATGTGAAGCGGCGGGGAGATGTCTCCCGGGAGTGCGGACCCGTAGTTGCCATCGCGGTCGCTCGTCTTTCCGAAATCTCAGTTGCAGCTTCCTTCTCCTTCGAAACTCCGAGGCCAGGTCGTGAGACCGCTGCCACAGACGTAAAGATACTGGTTTTCATATCAGCGGTTGATGGGAGTTTAGCATCCGCCGTTGTCCGCTTAACTGCGTTGGCAACCGCACTGGTAGTTGCCATCGCTGTCGATCCCCCCTTGATTGTGGAACGGAGGTTGTCCTCCGGCGTTGTTGTTGTGTTTCTCGCCTGCTCCTCCATAGCTCTCCTTTGCTGAGGAGTGAAATTTGGCGTTGTTTGTTTTTTAGATTTTTCGTTTTTATTTAGGTTATTTGAGTTCATCTTGTTCGTACGACCCATCGCCGGACAAGGCCAGCTTAGGGTCAAGGGAAGAGTAGGGGAAAATGTGTCGTCTGCCGCGGCAGAGCCCCGTACCGCGGTAAGGCCATGCTTACTCTCTGAGGCGACCCGGTATCAGAGAGGCTCCGTTCAAATACAGCCGCGACTTGCCTCCCGGCGGCAAACGTCCAATGGGCACGTGGTCGCATAACACCTTGGATTGGGAGGGGGAAGATCTTTGTCGTCGCGCCAGAGAGGCTAGGCTGCTCTCGTGATGAAGTGCCGTACGGAGCTATGATCAAAAGGGCAGCGTAGCCCTGTGGCTATCGACTTAAGCCCTCGTACCACCCTTCACGAGGGAACAACAATACTTGAAAAGATAGTAGTTTGTTTAAATATAAATATTTAATCATATAGCGAATACCTGGTATTAAAAACCCGGTTCTGAAAATACGTATTTTTTATCGACTTTCGTCAATTTTAGCCGGCTCTGGCGTCTTTATTGTTTTAAGTAGCCATTCAATATTTGTCAGAAACTAAGGGTACATAGCCTAGAAGAAATTAACCCATCCATCGGCCAAAAAACCCCACTCCTTATAACTATATAAATTATTATATCAAAATTGGTCAATTTTCAAAAAACACGGTTTTCAGGCTCGAAAATGGACATGTTTATGAAGAGATAAAAATGCGAATTTCTCCTGGACTCTAGTCCTGACCTTTGGCTTCAAATTCCTCAACATTTCGTTTTGTTATTTTCATGATAAGGGTCTCTGCGATGGATCTCCTAAACCAATATAAATTTTTTTTTTCAAAAGTAAATTTTTGTATAATTTTTGGAACTTTTTTCATAACTTTACAACAAAAACAAAAAAAACGCATCAGCTTTCATACTATGTAAAGGTTGCTTGAAAAAAGTCTCAAAAATTATACGAAAATTGACTTTGAAAAAAAAATTATATTGGTTTAGGTGATCCATCAGCAGGGACCCTTAGTATGAAAATAAAAAAACGAAATTGTAGTATATCAGAGCATGTCAACAACAACAACAAAACCACACGCCGATACCTAAGTGTCAGGCTGTAGAATGTTTACATTTTTTCAATAGCGTTCACTTTCTCACGATGTCCAAATATTTGAGCCTCATCAGGTTACATATGTTTGTCATGTATGTGGATGCGCGTGTGACAGCATTGCTCGATGCCACACGCTAACCATATATGTAAGTATGTATGTGACTGCATTGCTGCAGCTGCATACCTAATATGTTTGTATGTGTTGGTGACTGCACTGAGTTGTACCTCATACAGTACATAGAATTAGAGTAAATAGGTATTCTAGTAAATAAGAGTTTTAAATCCTGTTAAATTAACATGATAGATCGCGTTGATTTAGCATATCATATCGTGTCAATTTCACATGATAGATCGTGTAAATTTAACAGGACGAAAGGGTTATTTCAACATAGTATAGTGTTAATTTAACATGTCTGATCGTGTTGATTTAACAAGAAAAATAATGTTGTATCAACAGGAAAACATGTTGATTCAAACCTTTGTGATCATGCTAAATTCACACTGTTCCTTCATGTTGATTTAACATGTAGGAACAGTGAAACATTAGCTTCATGTTAGAACAACATGAGCGATAGTGTTGAAAAATAATAACCTGAAAAAGTGTTAAAAAAGTGTTGATTCAACATGAAAATTATTCTGCGTGTGGTTACCTCAGCAAAGCTTAGTTTGCCCGCTTCAGGGGTATTCTGATGCCGCTTGGGAGGGGGATTTAACTCCAGGTCCGATCTCTGGCGCTTGAAAGGGTTAACTTTTAACCTCTTTGGCATGTAAGAATTTTGGAAATCCGGTATCACAGCTTTCGCTAGCTCTACCGATTTACTGGAATTCGGCGACAGCGATTCCTGCGGTACCCCTTCATGCCTCTTCAGAATCTTTGCAGCCAATCTTTTCTCGTGGTATGTGAAGCGGCGGGGAGATGTCTCCCGGGAGTGCGGACCCGTAGTTGCCATCGCGGTCGCTCGTCTTTCCGAAATCTCAGTTGCAGCTTCCTTCTCCTTCGAAACTCCGAGGCCAGGTCGTGAGACCGCTGTCACAGACGTAAAGATACTGGTTTTCATATCAGCGGTTGATGGGAGTTTAGCATCCGCCGTTGTCCGCTTAACTGCGTTGGCAACCGCACTGGTAGTTGCCATCGCTGTCGATCCCCCCTTGATTGTGGAACGGAGGTTGTCCTCCGGCGTTGTTGTTGTGTTTCTCGCCTGCTCCTCCATAGCTCTCCTTTGCTGAGGAGTGAAATTTGGCGTTGTTTGTTTTTTAGATTTTTCGTTTTTATTTAGGTTATTTGAGTTCATCTTGTTCGTACGACCCATCGCCGGACAAGGCCAGCTTAGGGTCAAGGGAAGAGTAGGGGAAAATGTGTCGTCCGCCGCGGCAGAGCCCCGTACCGCGGTAAGGCCATGCTTACTCTCTGAGGCGACCCGGTATCAGAGAGGCTCCGTTCAAATACAGCCGCGACTTGCCTCCCGGCGGCAAACGTCCAATGGGCACGTGGTCGCATAACACCTTGGATTGGGAGGGGGAAGATCTTTGTCGTCGCGCCAGAGAGGCTAGGCTGCTCTCGTGATGATGTGCCGTACGGAGCTATGATCAAAAGGGCAGCGTAGCCCTGTGGCTATCGACTTAAGCCCTCGTACCACCCTTCACGAGGGAACAACAATACTTGAAAAGATAGTAGTTTGTTTAAATATAAATATTTAATCATATAGCGAATACCTGGTATTAAAAACCCGGTTCTGAAAATACGTATTTTTTATCGACTTTCGTCAATTTTAGCCGGCTCTGGCGTCTTTATTGTTTTAAGTAGCCATTCAATATTTGTCAGAAACTAAGGGTACATAGCCTAGAAGAAATTAACCCATCCATCGGCCAAAAAACCCCACTCCTTATAACTATATAAATTATTATATCAAAATTGGTCAATTTTCAAAAAACACGGTTTTCAGGCTCGAAAATGGACATGTTTATGAAGAGATAAAAATGCGAATTTCTCCTGGACTCTAGTCCTGACCTTTGGCTTCAAATTCCTCAACATTTCGTTTTGTTATTTTCATGATAAGGGTCTCTGCGATGGATCTCCTAAACCAATATAAATTTTTTTTTCAAAAGTAAATTTTTGTATAATTTTTGGAACTTTTTTCATAACTTTACAACAAAAACAAAAAAAACGCATCAGCTTTCATACTATGTAAAGGTTGCTTGAAAAAAGTCTCAAAAATTATACGAAAATTGACTTTGAAAAAAAAATTATATTGGTTTAGGTGATCCATCAGCAGGGACCCTTAGTATGAAAATAAAAAAACGAAATTGTAGTATATCAGAGCATGTCAACAACAACAACAAAACCACACGCCGATACCTAAGTGTCAGGCTGTAGAATGTTTACATTTTTTCAATAGCGTTCACTTTCTCACGATGTCCAAATATTTGAGCCTCATCAGGTTACATATGTTTGTCATGTATGTGGATGCGCGTGTGACAGCATTGCTCGATGCCACACGCTAACCATATATGTAAGTATGTATGTGACTGCATTGCTGCAGCTGCATACCTAATATGTTTGTATGTGTTGGTGACTGCACTGAGTTGTACCTCATACAGTACATAGAATTAGAGTAAATAGGTATTCTAGTAAATAAGAGTTTTAGAGTTAAGAATTGTTATAAATAAGCTGAAATATTACTAAGTAAACCAATTGCTACTCTGCCTCGCAACAGGCAACCAAATTTTCATTATTTGTTTTATTATATTCTTTATGGCGATCCTGCCTTTATATTGACGGCAAACATTGCTCATTAGCGATCTGCCAAACTTCAAAGGCAGGAAAACCTGGATATAAAAAGTTAATCCATTATTGAATTATCCTACCGTCCAAATTCGGCAGGAATAAAGTAAATTAACCTGAATATAAAAAGTTAATCCATTATTGAATTATCCTGCCGTCCAAATGCGGCAGGAATAGATGCACGTCCAGATTCGGCAGGAATGGAAACACGTTCAAATTCGGCAGGAGTAAATGCACGTCCAAATTCGGCAGGAATAAATGCCCGCACACGTTGTGAAGAACTGGCTTATTACACACAAATCATCAATCAACTTAATTAAGTATAAGAAAAAAAAAAATTTTATTTCAAAATTATGGCTGGCCTAACGGCCGCTTAAACTAGAAGGGCACCAAATAGTTGCCGTTTCGCTTTGTTTTTTTTTATTCTAATTTTTTTTTAATCGGTTGATATGTCCTCGAAAGGGGTCATACCAACTGAAGCAGAATCTGAAGAAGCGTATATTATGTTAGAAGAGTTTATAAAAGAGCTCGAAGAAGAATATGAGAAAATAAAATTAATTAAAGAAATAATGTGGTTAAAAAATTTTCAAAAAGCAATAGAGTCAAGTGAAATAAGTTTGTAAAATTAAATATTGTCAAATTAAAGTTATGTCAATTGAGTTCATAGGAACGCAAAAACAGTTTGACAAAATCTTTTCCGCTATTGTTGAACTGGGCCTGGAAGCAACAAAAAAAAATTAAAGAAGAGCAAGTCAGGCAAGGCCCTAAGCCGCTGACTTTGGAAGAGTATAGGAAGAGAAATAGGGCTCAAGTAAATGTTGAGCCACGCATTCCAGAGCCGGTAAAACACAAGCAGAAGAGAGGAGGTCAAAAATATGTTAAAAGAAGAAAATTAGCTAAATTGTATCAACAAGCTAATATATGTACAAACAAAGATTTAAAGGTAAAACTAAAAAGAGAGATCCAAAGTTTAAGAAAACAATCGAAAGATAAAAATTAAAAAAAAAAATAATAAAAAAAAAGGGAAAGAAAATTTTTGATACGTTAATTTAGTTACTTGCAATCTATTCCCATGGATTGTGCATTGCCCGAAGATCTTGACTACGAGGCAATAAATAAAATTGTAGAAGATTTAGAGCGTGAAAACGCGTACGTTGCCCGAAAGTCGAGATCACGTAATATAGGCAGCAATAGGCATAATCTAAATTGTTTGAAAAAATTGTGGTCCTTCATAGGAATGGAAAGAGAACCCACAATTGAAGATCTTTTGTATCCTTCCACTTTGGTAGAAGAATTGTGTAAATTTATAAGAAAAGTGGGCGGTAAAAGCATTTATGACTAAATAAAAATAAAGATTTAAATTAGAAAAATTTGGTATTGAATTTTTTTTTTGAAAACAAAAAAATATATATAATAAAAAAAAAAGAAAGAGTAAGTAAAAAGACTATTTCCATTTATCTATCTAAGTCCTGATATGGGCGGAAAAACTTCTAAAGTAGATACTCCAAATGCGAATGTAGTCAATAGCATTAAAATTGTTGACCATACTGAAGCTTTGGAATTCATAAAAATCTTGCTACTGATTGTGACAATCTGCACCTGTACCAGTTTGTTCCTCAAAATATACTCAGTCCACAATAAAATTTTAAAAAAGAAATACCAGAGCCGCGCAGACGGTCTGGAAAAAGTATAAGTAATACATATGGAAAAGTGGGACGATATTTTGAGGGAACTTTCTGAAGAAAAAATAAACGCGGAAAAGTCATATAAATGCATATGTAAAAATACAAAAATTAAAATTGAAACGATAAAGAAACATCTGAATATCATTTTATTGTCATTAAATAATAGCGGAAATATATTGAAAAGAACTAACCATTATTTAACAAAAGCTCACCAAACAGAAGCATACCAAATATTCTCGTCTATCAGAGACAAATTGGTGTACTCATTATCAAGATATGAAATTGACTTCATAGTGCCAAAATCTTATGAAAAAGACATTGAAATAGATTTTGACGCCAAATTACTGGAAGATAGTTCAGAAGAGGAACTAGAAGAAGAAGAAAAAGATCATTCTGATTCTGATAAATCTGTTCAGACTGTGATTATTGAGAAACAAGAAACATTTTCTCAAACAAATATTGTCGCCCAAGCAGGACAAAATTCCCAAACAGACACCGAAATGGCGAAACCAGCGACATCATTCCTTAAAACTGCGTCATCGATCTTACCTGAGTTCGATGGCAAACCAGAAAACTTATCGAGTTTTCTGGATGCCCTTGATATCCTCGAACAAATCAAGGAGGAACATGAGGCTTTAGCAGTGTCCATGATAAAAACAAAGCTAAAAGGCGCAGATAGAAATTTGATAAGCGCTGAAGAGTCAATACAGGAAATAAAACTAAAACTAAAAAATAAAGTAAAGGGTGAGTCAGTTGAAGTTATAACAGCAAAACTCCTGAACATTCAACAGCGCAGTAAGACTGCTAATCAGTATACTGCAGAGATTGAAAAATTGACAAAATCACTAGAGGGAGCATACATATCTGACGGCTTAACAACAGACCTAGCCACCAAATATGCTACACAAACTGCTGTAAAAGCTATGTGTAAAAATTGTTCCAATGATAAGGTGAAAACAATTATGCAAGCTGGAACGTTCACATCAATGAACGAGGCGATATCAAAATTTACAAACAGCTGCACAGAAATTACGGGTAACCCTAATTCATTGTTGCACATACGCCAACAAAATTATTTTCGCGGTAATTTCCGCAGAAGTTACCAAAATAACTCTTACAGAGGTAACCAAAGGCGTACATTTCCAGCACGTTTCAATAATTTTAATAACAATAATAATAACAAGTAAGGAAGTCTAAGTTCGGGTGAAACCGAACATTACATACCCAGCTGTGCACATAAAGTGGGCGTGATCGTTCACCGATTTTTCTTATTTTCTGTGGTAGTACTCTACATAAACATAACATGCCTGGTACCTAGTTTCGTAAATCTATCTCACACCGTTCTGAAAATGTTAGCAGTCGAATTTAAAAATTGCTTGACTCATAAGTGGGCGGTGCCACGCCCACTTTCCAAAATTTTGAAAAAATTATGTAAAGAATATGAAAGTTGATGTATGTACCAAATTATATTATTATAGCGAAATCAGTTAATTAGATATGGACTTTTCAATATTTCCACCTCCTTTCAATATAACTTTTATGAAAAAGTAGGCGTGGTCGCGAAGCGATTTCGTTTATTTTCTATAGCTGAAATGAACAATAGTATGTCCTCTACGAAATTTCGTTATACTAGCATAAACTGTTCTGAAGTTATTAAGAGTCAAAATTTTAAAATTTCTTCAAATATACGAGGGCGGTACCACGCCCCCTTTTCAAAAATTTTTATAAAATCGGCCTTAGAACATCTAAATCAAAACATATAGCAAATTTTATCATTGTAGCTGCTTCTAATATTGAATTAACCCATTTTATACGTTTTTCGAAATTTTCGATATCGAAAAAGGGGCGTGGTTATGGTCCGATTTTACCCATTTTCAATAGCAATCTATTCTGAACCCAAATAAGTACGCATGCCAAATTTGGTGAAGATATCTCATTATTTGCTCAAGTTATCGTGTTAACGGACAGACGGACGACATGGCTCAATCAAATTTTTTTTCGATCCTGATCATATTGATATATGGAAGTCTATATCTATCTCGATTCCTTTATACCTGTACAACCAACCGTTATCCTAACAAAGTTATAATACCCTGTGTACAAGTACAGCTGGGTATAATAATAATAGAAATAACTGTCAAAGATCCGGAAGAAACTTCGGAAATCAATCTCGCGGTTCTAATCGTAATAACCTTAGAAACGTTAGAAATGTGAACCAACAGGAAAACCAGCAAACTCCACCTCAATAAATAAAAAACTATATGTCTTCAACCTGCACCTTAATAGCTATATATCTTCCAAAACAACTCTAAACAATTCTATTTCAACCCTCCTGATTGATACAGGAGCGGACATATCAATTATAAAAAAGGGTCAAATTGACAATGATGTCACCATTAATTACTCTCAAAAAACTGATGATTTAAAGGATGATCACCTATTAATTAAACACAAATTTCATATAGTAGAAGATACATTTCCAATCCCATGTGACGGAATTTTGGGACTTGATTTTATCAAAAAATATAATTGCATTTTAGATTACAATAAAAATGGGGACAGCCTAATACTACGTCCATATGATTACCCAGAAAACATAATAATCCAAATGACAAATAACCCAACCGTAAATTGCATAACAATCCCAGAAAGATCGGAAGTAATCCGACAAGTTCATATTGAAAATGGCAATTCTGAATTATTGATACCCCATCAAAAATTATCCGAAGGTATTTTTATAGCAAACACCTTAGTAAATTCAAAGCAAACCTTTATTAGAGTCATAAATACAACAGATAAAAATGCAACCATCCAAAATTTCAAAATTAATACACATAATTTAGATGATTACACAGTAGTAAAAAATAAACCGGAAACAGTAGAAAATACTAAAGAAAAATTAAAAAGATTAAATAAAAACTTTCCAAAATTTGTTACTGAACAACTTAATGAACTATGCGCAGAATTTATTGACATATTTTCACTAGAATCAGAACCCATTACCACTAATAATTTTTACAAGCAAAAATTACATATGAAAGATAATAATCCAGTCTATGTAAAAAATTACAGAATTCCACAAGCTCATAAAAGCGAAATTAGTAAACACGTCAATAAATTAATTGAAGATGACATTATAGAGCCGTCTATGTCAGAATATAATAGCCCATTCTGCTTGTACCCAAAAAACCTCTACCCGGCAAAAATGATAAAAGATGGAGATTAGTAGTCGATTACCGACAGGTAAACAAAAAGTTAATGGCAGATAAATTTCCACTGCCAAGAATTGATGACATATTGGATCAATTGGGTAGAGCTAAATATTTTTCATGCTTAGTTTTGATGTCTGGCTTTCATCAAATTGAGTTACATAAAGACTCTAGGGACATAACATCGTTTACGGCAGACGATGACACGTATCGTTTCAAAAGATTGCCATATGGTTTAAAAGTAGCCCCAAACTCGTTTCAAAGAATGATGTCTCTTGCATTTGCAGGCCTTAAGCCTTCCCAAGCTTTTCTATATATGGATGACCTGGTGGTATTAGGATGTTCCGAAAAACACATGATTACGAATTTGAGAGATGTATTTTCAACTTGTAGAAAATATAATTTAAAATTACATCCGGATAAATGTTTATTTTTTAACCAAGAAGTTACTTACCTTGGCCATAATTGCACAAATAAAGGAATTTTACCTGATCCTAGTAAATTTGAAGTTGTTCTAAATTATCCAATCCCAAAAAATGCAGACGAAGTAAAAAGATTTATAGCATTTTGTAACAATTACCGAAGATTTGTTCCAAATTTTGCAGAACATTCTAGAATTTTAACAAGATTGTGTAAAAAGAATATTTCCTTTGATTGGACAGAAGAATGTCAAAAAGCTTTTGTCTACTTGAGGGAGGCATTGATACACCCCAATATTTTACAATATCCAGATTTTGATAAAGAATTTTGCATAACAACAGATGCCAGTGGATTCGCCTGCGGCGCAGTTCTTAGTCAAGAATATGAAGGCAAACAATTACCTATTGCCTATGCGTCAAGAGCATTCACGAAAGGTGAAGGTAATAAGGCAACAATTGAAAAAGAATTGGCGGCAATCCATTGGGCAATCACTTATTTCAGACCATACGTTTATGGTAGAAAATTTTTAGTTAAAACAGACCATCGCCCACTAACATACCTATTTTCGATGAAAAATCCCTCATCAAAATTAACTAGAGTTCGGCTGGAGTTGGAGGAATATGACTTTGAGGTGGAGTACATAGCTGGAAAAGAAAATTATGTTGCGGATGCATTATCACGTATAAATATAAATGATTTGAAAGATTTATCAATAAAGGCAAGTCAAATAATGAAGGTTACGACTCGATCGGAAACCAATAAAAATTCCAATAATACAAAAATTAATAAGAATGAATGTCACAATGAGAACCCAAAAATATATGAAGCCCTAAATAAATGTGAAGTAAAAAGACTAGTCCAGCTCGTTTTCGATCCTCAGAAATTATATTTCAGAAAAGGAAAGAAAATTTGTAGCGAAATAAATATTGATAATATGATTGTTGAGGCGAAGATTGATTCAGATCAATCCTTTGCCAGGCTTCCAAAAGAAACCGGCAATCAAAATGTTGATAATTCAATTGATGAGGCGAAAATTGATTTAGGTCAACTCTTTGCCAGGCTAATGAAAGAGGCCGGCAATTTGAAAATAAATAAAATACAGTTCAAAGATTAATTTTTTCGAGTAAGCACATTTAAAGAAATTGGTACCAAAGTTCTCAAAAATTTAACTATAGCATTAACTCCGGAGGTTGTGCATGACTAATAAAGAAATAATTAAAAATATATTGCTAAAATATCACGATGATCCTGTTAATAGTGGCCACCCAGGAATCAATCGAACTACAAATAAAATAAAACAGAAATATTATTGGAAAGATATGAAAAATGACATAAGAAATCACATTAAAAAATGCATAAAATGCAATAAAAATAAAATAAATACAAATTTAAAAGAACCAATGACTATCACTGAAACGCCAACGAAAGCTTTCGATATAGTACAGATTGACACAATCGGTCCATTACCAAGATCGATAAATGGAAATGAATACGCGGTAACAATTGTATGTGATTTGACAAAGTATCTGATCGCAATTCCGATTGCTAGCAAACACGTGATAGCAGTGGCCAAAGCAATTTTTGAAAATTTTATCCTAATTTATGGTTGTATGAAAACAATCATAACTGATATGGGGACTGAATACAAAAATAACGTCTTCGAAGAATTGTGTCAACTTTTAAAGATTGAACACAAGACTTCTACCCCATATCACCATCAAACTTTGGGCACTGTTGAACGTAGTCACAGAACTTTCAACCAATACATTCGTTCTTATATATCCATTGACAAAGATGATTGGGATGAGTATATCAAATATTTTGCATACTGTTACAATACAACACCATCCACGGTCCATGGTTATTGTCCATTTGAGTTGGTTTTTGGAAAAATACCCCTTACGCACGAATATTTAAAAGAAAATACAATTAGCCCAGTTTATAACTATGAGGCATATGAGAAAGAAATCAAATATAGATTGCAAGTAGCTCAACAAAGAGCGTATAAATTGATAAAAGAAGCCAAAGAAAAACAAAAAATATATTATGACCAAAATATTCAGTATAAAGAAATAAATTTAAGAGATTTAGTTTTAGTTAAGAATGAATCAGGTCATGAGTTAGATAGTAGATACAAAGGGCCCTATAGAGTAGTAAATATCGATAATAAAAATAATTATAGTTTAATTCCATACAATATAGAAAACATAGATTTAAGTAATAGTAACACCTTAAGCAAAGAAAGTAAGAAAATCATAATACATAAGAATAGACTTAAGCTATTTGAATAAAAATATATAAAATAGTTTCATTTTTCCTTCTAAAATTTTAACTCATAAATTTACAAATATAATTTTTTTTAACTTTGTTTACGTTTTAAGTAATTAGCATCATAAAGAAAAACCGAAACTTATCCATCTTGTACAAAAGAAAACAAATGTATCAGATGAATAAATAAACAAGTAAACAAACATCTAAAAACATAAGTTATTCGAATCGACAACACTTGACAATAAAATCAACAAAATTGAAAAACATTGTAACATGAGTAATTACCAGCCACAACAGAAAAATTTTGTAAACAAACGACAAACAATAAAAATCTGAAAAGTGTCAAATGAAGCACTCATAATTTAATTACAGAAATGTACAAAAGAGAAAAAAAAAACCACTTATAGTTGTGATGTTTAACTATAAAATCGTTCATATGTATTCACGATTTTTTTTAGGAAAGGAGGTGTAGTATATCAGAGCATGTCAACAACAACAACAAAACCACACGATACCTAAGTGTCAGGCTTTAGAATTTTTACATTTTGCTAAGTCAAAGTATTTTCAATAGCGTTCACTTTCTCACGATGTCCAAATATTTGAGCCTCATCAGGTTACATATGTTTGTCATGTATGTGGATGCGCGTGTGACAGCATTGCTCGATGCCACACGCTAACCATATATGTAAGTATGTATGTGACTGCATTGCTGCAGCTGCATACCTAATATGTTTGTATGTGTTGGTGACTGCACTGAGTTGTACCTTATACAGTACATAAAATTAGAGTAAATATGTATGTAAATAGACTGCGTCTATTTGGGAACCAGCATTAACACCGAAAATAATATCAGTCTAGAAATCCAACGGAGAATCACTCTTGCGAACAAGTGCTACTTTGGACTGAGTAGGCAATTGAGAAGTAAAGTCCTCTCTCGAAGAACAAAGATCGCGCTCTATAAGTCTCTCATCATACCTGTCCTGATGTATGGCTCAGATTCATGGACAATGTCAAGAGAAGATGAGATGGCCCTTGGAGTATTTGAGAGAAAAGTTCTCCGGAAGATTTATGGTCCTTCCCGTGATGCCGACGGCGAGTATCGAAGGAGATTTAACGATGAGCTGTACGAGCTTTACGCAGATCTGACCATAGTCCAGCGAATTACAGCCCAAAGGCTCCGCTGGCTGGGTCACGTCATGCGAATGGACAAAGAAGCTCCAGCCCAGAAGGTTTTCCAATCGTCACCCGAATTCGGCAGCAGAGGAAGGGGGAGGCCTCGACTGAGATGGAAACAACAGGTGGAGGATGACTTGAACTCCCTTGGGGTTTCCAATTGGCGTCAGTTATCGCTAAAAAGGAATGACTGGCGTGCTTTGATAGGCGACGGCCAAAATCGCTTAGGCGGTTAAGCGCCAATAAATGATGATGATGATGTATTCTAGTAAATAAGAGTTTTAGAGTTAAGAATTGTTATAAATAAGCTGAAATATTACTAAATAAACCAATTGCTACTCTGCCTCAGGCAACCAAATTTTCATTATTTGTTTTATTATATTCTTTAAAATGTTGAGATATTACAAGCTAAAGGTCTGGACTGGAGTCCACGAGAAATTCGTATTTTTATGTCTTGCTAAACATGTCCGTTTTTGAGCCTGAAAACCATGATTTTTGAAAATTGACAAATTTCGAGATAATAATTTATCTATAAGGAGTGGGGGTTTTTCGCCGACGGATGGGTTAATTTCTTCTAGGATATGTACCCTTAATTTCGGACAAATATTAAGCGGCAACTTATATTCCGCCTACTAGTAGCGATTTACTTTACAAAGAGCATGTTGATAATATTTCAGCCTTAGCATCTAGTCATCAAAACGTTTGTGTAATTGGCGACTTCAACCTCAGTAATTTAGAATGGTCTACTTTTGTTAATAGTGGGGGGCTTCTTCCAATGTCTTCTAATGCGTTTGGTGAAACTTATTTGATTGACGGTTTTTCAAGATGTGACCTTAGTCAGATCAATAGTTTTAAAAATAGTCTTAATAGAATATTAGATCTTATTTTTTTAAGTGATAAGTAATATGAACTTTTGCCTCCAGGAATGTTTAGATCCTTTGTGTATTCCTGGGCTCCATCATGTACCGCTTGTTCTTCGTTTGGAATTTTATGTGTTTAAAACGTACGTTGACGACACACTTTCCAATTTTTTGTTTCAAAAATTACGATGCTGATATTGTTAATACGGCAATTGAGTCAATTGATTGGGATTCGCTATTTGCTGGGGTTGAAGCTAGCGGTTGTTTCAATATTTTTAAGAATAATTTAAATTGCATTTGTAATGAACATATTCCTAAAGTAAAAAAAAAGGATTTATAAAATTCCTTGGTTCTCAAAGGAGTTGAAAAAACTTTAGAATTTGTAAAACAAGTTTTTCAAAAAAATTTAAAAAATCAAGTTCCTCGTTTTACAAGGAAACGTACTTAAAATATTCGAACGAGTTTAAATCGTTGAGCAAAGTTCTGAAGCGCAATTATATTAGTAAATTTGCAGACGATATTAAATTAAATCCGAAAGCTTTTTGGCGTTATGGGAAGTCAAAAAAATCGTGCTCTAGTATTCCCTCTGGTTTATTTTACAAGGATTCACAAGCGGATTCGGCATCTGATGCTGCAAATCTTTTTGCTGATTTTTTCAGGTCGAACTTTGATGCTGACCCTGAATTGAGTTGTGGTTTACAGTGGTTTGGGTGCTAGTGGCTCTTCACTAAATTTTGGAGCTCTTGAACTCTCTTTGGAAGATATTGAATTGTGGATTCGCCAAATCAAAATGTCGTCTCAGACTGATGTTGATGGTTTGTCGTCTCACCTTTTTAAAAATTGTTCTGCTTTCGCCTACCCGATTTGGATACTATTCAATAAATCTCTTGAGCATGGCGTTTTCATAGATGCATGGAAAGTTTCCTTTATCACGCCAGTTTTTAAATCTGGTAATAAAAATGATATTTCCAATTATCGCCCTATTTCTAAAATATCTACTATATCTAAAATATCTACCATACCATTACCATACCATTACCATAAGATTACCATACCATTACCATACCATTACCATACCATTACCATACCATTACCATACCATTACCATACCATTACCATACCATTACCATACCATTACCATACCATTACCATACCATTACCATACCATTACCATACCATTACCATACCATTACCATACCATTACCATACCATTACCATACCATTACCATACCATTACCATACCATTACCATACCATTACCATACCATTACCATACCATTACCATACCATTACCATACCATTACCATACCATTACCATACCATTACCATACCATTACCATACCATTACCATACCATTACCATACCATTACCATACCATTACCATACCATTACCATACCATTACCATACCATTACCATACCATTACCATACCATTACCATACCATTACCATACCATTACCATACCATTACCATACCATTACCATACCATTACCATACCATTACCATACCATTACCATACCATTACCATACCATTACCATACCATTACCATACCATTACCATACCATTACCATACCATTACCATACCATTACCATACCATTACCATACCATTACCATACCATTACCATACCATTACCATACCATTACCATACCATTACCATACCATTACCATACCATTACCATACCATTACCATACCATTACCATACCATTACCATACCATTACCATACCATTACCATACCATTACCATACCATTACCATACCATTACCATACCATTACCATACCATTACCATACCATTACCATACCATTACCATACCATTACCATACCATTACCATACCATTACCATACCATTACCATACCATTACCATACCATTACCATACCATTACCATACCATTACCATACCATTACCATACCATTACCATACCATTACCATACCATTACCATACCATTACCATACCATTACCATACCATTACCATACCATTACCATACCATTACCATACCATTACCATACCATTACCATACCATTACCATACCATTACCATACCATTACCATACCATTACCATACCATTACCATACCATTACCATACCATTACCATACCATTACCATACCATTACCATACCATTACCATACCATTACCATACCATTACCATACCATTACCATACCATTACCATACCATTACCATACCATTACCAT